>CM055403.1:185719211-185741343 GCA_029228625.1 Pseudolycoriella hygida | reverse complement strand
TTTAATTGAGTCTATGAACCTTCTCCTTGGCCTACCCCTAGGACGTACACCCGGGACCTGTGCATTCAATATCCTCTTTGGGAGCCTACTATTACCCATCCTTTGAACGTGCCCGTACCATCTCTGACAATTTGAAAATAATTTTTTTCGAAGTGAACTGTAACAACAAAAGGAGTTGCAACGTTAGACTGGGCCGACCGACCGATTCCAGTAGGCAGCCAAGTGCCAAAAAAAATCCTCTAACAATGATGGATGGTGAAACGAGTATAAAAATGTGCACTTGGTTCTGACTCGGCACCAGGCCGTGTACTTGAGAAGTATTAGTAGCCTTATAGAAGGGCCCGGGTGCCGAAAATATGCTACAGTCATTGTAACGGCAATAATAGTAGATTATGCACCGCTGTCCAGGATGCTCTTCGGCTCGGGAAATAACCTCCAAATCGTCAAAATAAACCATCCTGGACAGCGGTGCATATGCTATTTTATCTGCCGAGAAAAATGCGAGATTATCGTTCTAGGCAGATAAAGAATATTAAATGTCATATAAATTTCGCCTGGTCTGGTGCAACGTTGAAATTAATGTGACGTATAATATCCGTAACTGCGGTTTCGATGACATTACCAGATTTTTGGCACTAGGCTGCGTTCTTTATGGTTACTTAAACTTCTCAAATAGGGAGCCTGGTGCCGAATAGGGATGTATTCGTCCACCACTACAACTTATACAGTTTTGAATGTTGAACGTCAATATTAATGAGCCGAGAACTTCAATTTTTTTTATATTTTTCTAGACGCTTTAAATTTTTTGATATTAACGTGGAACACACACACAATGACATTACTTGCACCTCAGTTGCCCCTAGCTCATACATTTTTTTCGCTAATACATGCATAATCAACAATCGGATGTGAATTTTCGTTTCAATTTTAAAAATATAAAACGTAAATATTTCGATATGTCGTAGAACACTTTTTTGCTCAAAATTAAGTTCTTGAGGGTAAAAAAATATAAAATGTTGATGTTCCCGGCTCATTGGATACTACCGATGGGTTTTGGTAGACAGTTCGGCAAAGTCAGAGAAAACATTTACGTAGAAAATATTCTTGGCTTTATTGCCAGCTTATACACAATTCCTTGACTTTATTAGCGGCCGTTAACCATCTGATATGTGTATATGAAAAATTCATAGTTATGCGAAAACCTCGTGCAAACTCAAACAATCTCTATAGTGAAGTGTCGATAAGGATCTATGTGAACAAAGAAACTATTTCTCATTTTGAACTTATAGTGGAAATCAATCCGTACGTTTAGAGTAACACAAAGTTCTGTCAATGTATAGAGAATTTGAAAATAAAATGTGTAAATTCTTAAGTACAGTTACAACCATATGTTTTTGGCCACAAACAAAGAAATTTCTTTGTTTGTGGCAAAAAATTATGATCGTAACTGTAATTCATATTTTACTGTATCATGTAATTTACTATAGTTTGACAGAAGTCATAGCCGTCCATTTGATTTAGTGTAGAGTACCAGAACGCCAGCACAGCGTTGACAGAAAGTTGTTCATTAATATTTCTAGTGGGAGTGTCAGGTCACAACACTCTGGGATACCATCTTTAGAAGATGGGACTCAGAAGTGGTCCTTGCTATAGAAGGTGCGTAGATGTTTCGTCACTTCTTCTGCAACTGTCCAGCCCTATCAAGGGCTAAAATTCCAGGAGATTTTTATTCTTTCTCTATTATAATTCGATTGTAGTTGTCTAGCGGGGTTTTATCTACAAGACGTTGCGCAGCAACCAAAATAAAACACAAAATTTACAATACACAGCCAATTTCATCGAACACACATGCACACACACTCACCACTAGGTAAAAATTGTATGTCTCAGTAATAAACCAATCAACGAATCAAGTGGAAAATATTAAAATGAACTGATTTTGAAGCGAGCGACATGTGATTTTTGCTTGTTTGAGTTCACTTACTTAACAAGGGAAGAAGACTAAAAACAAAATGGAATGTCTAAGCTGTTCTACATTTTCAACAAAACAAAAGAAAATTTGATCAACTCAGTTAGGAGAAATGCTCCAGGCAGGCCTCAGTAAAGGTGGTAAGCGTAGGTTTCCTTTTTACTGAAATAGGAAGAGAATTCCAGGTAGTGATGGCGTGAGCGAAGAAGGTTTTCCTAAACATCTCGGTGTGGGTAACAGGGACTACAAAATTCAGAGTACGCCGGGACTGGGCTGGAGTTAATAATTCATACAAGTATTTCGGGGATCCCCCTGAGATCAATTTGTAGACAAATTTACATTCATTAAACTTCCTATAATTTGAAATGGTACAATTAAGAAGTGACTTCGAGTGTTGCGAAACACTTTCATTCCTTTTGATTGAAAAAATAAACCGAAGACAATCATTAAATGCAACTTCTAACAGTTCTTGTGAGGCTGCATCAAGGGTTGGCATTACAACGTCGCAGTAAGTGAAGTGTGGGATAAGGCAAGATCTGACCAACTTCATCTTAGCGGGAAAAGGCAACGATGCCTGCGCCCCTCGCAACGCCCAAAGTCCCATATAAATTTTCTTTTGGGCTTTGAGGCAGTGATCGTACCATGTCAACGATTCATTAAGCCAAACACCCAGAACTTTGGCTTTATTGACAACCGGTATATGGCCGTCCCCCATCACAAACTTCCTATCGAACGACAAACCCGGTCCGGATATGACTAACACCTTCGACTTACTAGCATTCAACGCAAGAAGGTTTCTTGTGGCCCAGTCTGAAATTTGTTCTAGGTCCGAATTAATAATGTTAATTGCGTCATTGATTTCATCGATCGGATGGCTAAAGTACAGTTGGAAGTCATCGGCGAACATGTGATAGTTACAACGCTTTATTACATCTGGTAGATCATTTATGAACATAGAAAACAAGAGGGGAGAAAGTACCGTTCCTTGGGGCAAGCCACAGTTCATGGGTAAAAATTCTGAAGTGCAGTTCCCTATTTGCACACACTGCACCCTACCGGAGAGATAAGATTGAATGAGTTGAAGAGCTGTGGTATCAAAACGGAATTTTTCACGTAGCTTGTCTATCATCAACTTGTGGTTTACTGTATCGAACGCCTTTGTAAAATCCAAGAGAAGAAGAAATGAAATCGCTTTCCTATGTCCTTGCTTAGTGTTCTGCGACCTAGCGATATCGTGTATTATCTTCAACAGCGCAGTTGCAGTACTATATTTAGCTCTGAAGCCAGATTGGTGATCGTCCAAAGAGTTATGCAGTGAATTGAATTCAGTTATTTGCCATTTCATTAGCCTCTCAAGAGCCTTGGAGAGGGAAGGTAGTATATGGATGCCTCTATGGTCTTTCAGGTCATAGGTTGACGATTTTTTATGTTCGGGAAAGACTTTTGACCTCTTGAAAGCCTTCGGGAATTTGGAAGACATAAGGGAATAATTAAAAATACGGGTAACAACGGGTAGAATCACAGGAATGATTAGCTTGATGAACATGATAGGGATACCGTCCAACCCAACTGCCTTGGACCGTATTTGATTTACAGCACTTTGCACTTCAGCCGCACTTACATTACGAAATGCAAATGATAGTCGCTCTGACGAAGTCACTGTGGAGTTTGGGTGGTGATTAGGACGGGAACCTTTAAACTGCGCTTTAGTCGATTCGCTAATGTCATTAAGATATCTATTAAATTCGTCTACTGTAAATGGAGGATGTGGTTTTTCTTCTTTACCACATATGTCCATGCGCTTTACGATCTTCCAAAATGACCGAGGATCATTTGCCTTACTAAAGAGCTTCCCGAAGTATGCTTTTTTGGCATTTCTTATAATAGATGTAGCAAGGTTTCTGAGTTTACAATAGTTTTGATGAGCAGCGGCTGTTCTCGTCAGTTTCCAGTGTCTAAACGCGACATCCCTTTCAGTTATAGCACGGATTACCTTGTCAGTGATCCACGAAGGGGGGGCGTCCTGCTTCTTCTTAACTCTAACTAACGGTGCATGTCGGTCGAGAAGAATCGTCAGATTATCATTCAGATGTTGAAACATTTCATCTGGGTCCGTCATATCATTCACAGAGTTCCAGTCAAGTGCCAAGCAATCATTTATAAGTCGGTCTGCCTCAATCAAATCTAATCTTCTAATAAGCTTCTCATCTTTCTTGAAGAAGGCTGATGGCAGCTCATAAGACAATGTAAGAGAATCATGACTAGACATACCTGATGTAAATTGGGTGAACCTGCACACATTTTCGCTTTTCTTCACAAATACCAGATCGAGCAGGGATGCTCCGTGGGTGTGGTAGTGCGTTGGCATTTTAGACAAAAGTTTAGGCTCATGACGTTGGAAGAGACGTTTAAATTCTTCAACTCGATTTATACAGGTGGAGTCCAATAGGTTTTCATTAAAGTCTCCTGAGACAATGACATGGTCATAATTGGGAACGTGAACGGCTAGTACTCTTTCGACAACTTCAAATTCTTGGGTTTTTATGGCTTTGTAAAAGACACAAAAAAGAATTTTAACATCAGGAAAGATTAACTCAACAATCAAGTAGTCGGCCTTAAATTGACTAGCGACAGGTAATCCTTTTTTGTCTAACATAGATGAGGCAATGACTTTAAATCTGATAGAATCACGGATGTACACGGATGCACAGACTTGTTGGAATTATAGCTTTTAAGCCATGTTTCGCTGAAAGAGATAACGTGCGCATTTGTTCCACTAAACAAGTATCTCAGCTCATCAATTTTGGACTTAACACTTGATACGTTTAGATGGCAAATATTTAAATAATTTTCGTTGCTAAAGATAGTTTTCAATAAAACCTTAGGAATACTCACAGCGCTCGCGCCACTTTTTCTTTTATTCATAAACATTCAGAACAGCATCCCACCCGCCAACCATTTACTAGAGACTGGATTGAGCATATCGATAATTCATTACTAATTCTTAAATATGTAGAACAGCTATTTAGACATGGTACGGTTTTACCTAAAACATTTAAAAAAATAATTAAATATATGGATCCTAGTAACCACAATTTAATAACATGTTGAGTAATTTTATGTTGAGAAAAGTGAAACAGTGAACTTAACTTAATGTTTTTTACTAATAGGTGCTTTTCAAACGACGTATGTAAACGAATTTCCTGGATGTTATCGCTATTTTTGTTCTTCATTCTCCTCAGCATTCGTCATCTCTATAGTTCCTCCACTAATTGAATTAAGATGGTCAATTGAATTCAATTTTACGTTTTGTGAACCAACACCTGTCTTACAGAAGACGAATCCATTTCTGATGCTTACAGAGGACAGTACTTTTTGGAATTTCAATTGCATCGCTTTCTTAAAGATGCTGGCGTTATTTGGTGATAATGCGTCGTTTATGACAATTCGTTGGGCTGTAGCATAGCCAAGATCTTTTAAATTGAGGTTGCATGCTTTGAAGTAGTCACTCATAAAGGTATTTTTGTGATGCTCTTCATAGAATTTTATGACTATAGGTGGTGACATTTTATTATTTTTTGACTGTCGGAAACGGAAGACTGATTTTAGCCAACTTTTTTCTGTGAATCCAATAGCACAACTAATTTGATCAACGACATCCCATAAATTTTCATTTTTTTTCCATGGCACATTTTTCACAACTACGTCACATAATTTTAATTGGCGCTCCAAGTTATCTATGCGGTCCTCTAATACCTTGTTTGACAACAGTACTTTGCTTTCAATTTCTATTGCTGCTTTTTGGATGAATACTTCACAGTCCTGTTTTACTGAGACGATTTTGGAATCCAATTTGAGTTCCAGATTGTCGATTTTATTCTCAACCAATTGAGTTAGCTTTTCATTTTTATCATTTATCGAGTCTTCCAACAGTTTGTTTTGGTTTGCAATAAATTCCTTCAACTCCTCCATCTCCTTGCGTTTCTTTGGGGAATTTTCCAGAAAATCTACAGCCCGCCTTTTGTTGGGCATTCGGTATATTGAGGTTATGTTTTGGTGTTGCAAACAGGGCATATATATAAATACGAATGGGATCCACTTGGCACAACTTATATATTGGCAGGTGATACCAAAGTTCTTGGGCAATTTAAAATAGTTGCTGGTTATTATTTTTTTTTTTTAAAGCAATGCTGTATAGGTTTTCACAAAAATCTGGACACGTTTTTTTTTTTTGTAGCAATGTTGCATCAGCAAGAACACTATTGAATTTGAGGCCAAAAATTATCAGCCGCATCCATATTATTAATGAACGTCGACAGCACGAAAATTAAACTGTACTTATCAAAATTTTACACATCAAAACGTAACTTATGAACGAAATTTATTAAATATTAGCGGAGTAACTTTCATAGCGTTTACTCGTAGTCGGCCATATTTCATACCCTCAAATTTACCCTCAAAATTAGTTAGAAGCCCTGGTACAAAAGTTGTCTCCTTCATCCTTAAAAGTCCATTTGAACGTCGAAAAACAGGACAAAACTTATATAATCTTGAAGAAGGCAGCTAAATTCAGTAAAAAATGGCTTGATTTTGAGAGTTCAAACTAATTTTTGAGTGTGAAGGAGACGACTTTCGTTCTGGTCAACACACAGAAAGTATACCTAAAATACTATTCTGTTACAATTGTGAGTGACCAAGAGGTCATAACGACAGGTTCGGTTATAATTCTCTCAATTGTACACTAGTCTTAATACTATTTCTATTTGTCACAATCTCCATTCACAGTCAATTGTTTTTTATGTTATTGCCGTGGAGTGCTGCCCAACAATTCCGGCGTTTAGACATGACAGTTTTAGTCTGCTGCGGACCTCACGAACCCATTGTGTCTTTTTTTGATGAATGTGGTGTCATCTATGGTACAGCATCGGATCCATTCTTGATGACGTCACTGAATGATTGAGTTTTCGTTACAGGCAATCGAATCCTGTAACTACCCAATTTAAACGAAGCATCGAAGCTTGGGTGAACTTGAGGACGTTCCTGAACTAAATTTTTTGAAGGAAAAAACCCATTCGTTACCGAGGAGCGAACCCGGGTATTCCTGGTGGAAAGAAAGCGCGTCACCGCTGAGCCACCAAGTCGATCAGTAAAATACTTATAAAGATATACTGTCCGATAAAGGTCAATTTAAACAGTCAGAATCTTAAAGTCAGAAAAAAGGGAAAGCTAACAATAGTCTGATATAACAATGCACAACACTCTGTTTTTAAATTTGTTGCTTGACACGAGTATGACAGTTCACAATAGTAACATAACACGGTATAGCTCCTTTTTAATGCACTTTTTCGCATGTTCGGTTGATACTATGAGTTTTTTTATTCCATTTACGTGTACTTTTCAAAACTCATCAAAATTGTCGTCATTTCTGACATCTTAAAAATTTGTGAGTGTGGGTGTTTTGAATTACAATAAAATTTCCGACACAGACGTGATTGCTTGACATAAAGAAGAAAAATCTACATAGTGTTTTTGATGGAGATACTGGGCTGTATGACCATCTCACATTGCCCTCCATCTCAAAGTACGTACTCTCTAAAACTACCTAAGATAAATTGTTTAATAAGCGCAGCGTGTGCAAGTGTTAAAAAGGATTAACTATGGAGACATTAATACGCATATAACATTTTGCGTGCTTACACAGCATGAGCGAAAAAATTACACACTTTAAACACACTTTAAATTGTGTGTTTTTTGTTATTTCTATTTTCTCCGCAAATGTAAAATCATATTTACAGATTTGCTCACTGTGACAATGATATATTGATGGGTGTACTCGCGTATTGTATAAAATACATGTCATTAGATTAATATACTTCTAAGCAAAATTATTTATTAGTCGAAGAAAAAATATTTTCGGGTGTACAAAATATTATGTAGAAGTAAAGTAACACTTGTTGTAATATTGACCAGCTGTAGGTAACTCTATGAATTAGAAAATATAGAACGAAAATTTCAAGCGTCCGAAATATGAATCGACGGAAAAAATTCAAATTTCATTTTCAACTCATTGAATATACGAAATTTCAATTAATTATTAATAACCAAATTTCTATTCGTTTTTACACTTGATTTTAATCTTATAAGAATTTAAACCACAATCCTTCATTCCTCCGAAAACGAAGGCGCAAACATCTGCTCAACACAACAAACATACCCAATATACAAAACAAATTATAATTTATTTTCCTTTTTTATTTATTTTCTACGCAGTTTCGAATTTGAAAATATGTGCCATGCCATCATAAGTATGTCTTCGAAATACTTTAGCCATTACACAACATTTAACTTTGAATGAAAATACTTCTAATTTTTATTATTATTATTATTATTTTGATTGAAAATGCTTTTGTTAGTCCATGTGTGTATTTAAAATGCTCTTCTATGTTGAGAATTAATCTTCTTTCAAATTAAAACACTTCATTTGAATATTCTCGTAATGAAGAATTATATTTTTATAAAAATAAAATGTTTTTGTTGAATTGGTTGAACATGTGAACCATATTTCATTTAGCGTGGATTTAAATGGGTCTTTAAAAAAAATATATTACGAATTGGATCTTATGCGATGAAAAGTAAGTCCGGACGTCCCTATAAAACTAATTTTTTTCATCTGTATTACAAGTAATAGGTTTTCTGTTGACGACGGGTGTTTGTTGTTGTAACTCAGTCGCTGTTTTTATCTTATTTAGGTCATCTTCTGACAGTTCTTTGATATGTGTGTTTTTTAAATTTGTTTTTTTTTTTTTAAATAATTTATTCGCGGTTATTTAAAATGTTTATGATTACATATCGGATCGTCTGTATTTCCATGGCTTCTCCTTTTGGTTATAACTGTCTTCACCACTCAGAAATTGCGATCTACTTCTTTGATTGCTTGATACCGACATGGTTTTTGAACCAGACATGTCAGTCGTCAACAAAAACCATCCAAGAAATATGAATCATTTAGATACTGACAGATGCCGTCTAAAATTGATTCTGCAACTGAGCAAGGTGCAATTGAACCTTTCCATAGTTCAGTATTGTCATCCGAAGTTCATCACATCCACTACTACTAACTTACTACATGGCGTGAAAAGTCCTAAAAGAACTAATTTTTGGACCCGTACGAAGTACAAAGGTCCTATACGTTTACTACAAACAATTTTATTGTAACATGGGGTAGACCGAGGTGGGAGTGGGGGGGATGCATCTATTATCGTCTAAATATGACGAATCAGCAATAAAAAAAATGTCCGTCTGTCCGTCCGTCTCCACTTTTTTTTCCAAACGGCTCAACCGATCAGCCTAAACTTTTTTTTCCCTGAAAGGTACATGCCACCCATGATTCAAGTTCGAAGATGAGCAAAAACGATGAAGTAGTTCCGGAGATATGGTCGAGGAAGTGACCAAAAACATGGTTTTTCGAGGGTCGGTGAAGCGTTTTCGCAAATATCTCAGCAAGTATAGCACGGAAATTCCTCATTTTGGTTTCAAATGAAAGCATTTGACGTCACAAAACTGTGACAGAAATTTTGTGGGAATCGGTACAGGGATCTGGGAACTGGAACTAATGGAATGGACGAAATTGAGATTCTTGGCCATATACGAAAACAGTTTTTCGTCTATATTTCCTTAACTATGCAATATGGAAATTTACTGTCCAAGGCAAAGTTGTAGAGAATTAAAAAGCGAACACATGTTTCAGGATTTTGGGGAGATATGGTCCAATCCTGGTATATGGCCTCTTCCATAATTGGGCAGGATGACCCAGATCTCCAGAACTATGAGAGTTAGAAAGTTGTTTCCAAGGGCAATGTTGAAGATTATTAAATTTAAGCGAGAAATGTTTCAGGGTTTCGGGGAAATATGGTCCAATCCTGGTATATGGCCACTTACATAATTGGGCAGGATGACCCGGATCTCCAGAACTGTGAGAGTTGGAAAAATGATTCCAAAGGCGAAGTTGTAGAGAATTAAATTTAAGCGAACACGTGTTTCAGGGTTTTGGTGAAATATGGGCCAATACTGGTATATGGCCTCTTCCATAATTGGGCAGGATGACCCGAATCTCCAGAACTATGAGAGTTGGAAAGTTGGTTCCAAAGGCGAAGTTGTAGAGAATTAAATTTAGGCGAAAACGTGTTTCAGGATTTTGGTGAAATATGGCCCAATACTAGTATATGGCTTCTTCCATAATTGGGCAGGATGACCCGAATCTCCAGAACTATGAGAGGTAGAAAGTTGCTTCCAAAGACAAAGTTGTAGAGAATAAAATTTGAGATAACACTTGTTTCTGGGTTTTAGGGAAAAACGACTTAGTCCTTGGATATAAGCTTTTCTGGATTTTCTAGAGACGTACTTCGGTAGGGCCTTTGACATTACCTTGGGTAATTTCTATGGATCTTTGAAATTCTTACAGTTATAAAAGAACAGAAAACGTTGGATTGTTTGCTTATTTGTATATTTAGATACGTTCGAGTCTCTTTGCCACATGTATTCTGCTTGCCACATCTATTCTGATACGTACGGGTCTTTGGTTATGTTTTCATCTATAAAATCGACAAAATCAATCAGCGAGATCCAACTACAAAATATAAACGTCATCATTGTCCTAAGTGTCGAACTGGAGATTCCTTCTCTCATTTCTCATGATTAATGTCCATTTAGTGTCTTTTATATTAAGGTTTTTAAAGTATGCACCATGATTCCTTTGGATTCTATAAACGGATGCGTTACTTTGAAGACTTGTGCCCATTTTAGGAAAGTGTTGGTTTGACGTATGGACCAGGTGCAAGTTCCAGTAAATTCGATGACGAATTCATCATTTTCCATGCGACGAGTTTCTAGGGAGTGTAACTTCATGTGTGTCAATCGATCGTTATATAGTGGAGGGGCGTGTACAGTATACGCATATTGATTTGTGATGAAAAGTAACATTTTTCAATTTCAATGGTTTTCCGTTTTTGGTCTATTTGAGAGGTAACCGAGTACCGAATTATACTCGAACACTTTGGGTCCGGTGCCTCTGCTTAGGGCTGAAGTGGCCCTCAGGTAGGTCCTAAGGTCGACCCTAACTAAAAAAATATTTTTGCAATGTTGCACAGCAAAATGAGGGAAACATTTTTGTCTATGGAAGTATGTGTCCGAAGCCTCTTCTTAGGGCTCTAGGTCGGTCCTTAGGTCGGCCGTAGACAAAAACATATTAGAATAGATGCGGCAAACAGAGTTGATGTTACGAAAGGACTCGAACGTATTTAAGTAAAAATTGGCTTAACTTTTAAGTGTATGAAATTACATCGACATTAAATTGGATTGGGCAATATTGAAAAACCCGTCCGAAGAAACGGTGTAAAAAGGCTTTCCGAAAGTACACAATTAACCCCCAAATAGACAAAAATGTTCATCTCAATTTTTTCTACAACATAGCAAAGGGTCCTAAGTAGAGGCCTCGGGCAAATACTTACATGGACAAAAATATTTTCCTCCATTTTCTGTCTATGGCAGACCTTAGGACCGAACCGACGACGTAGGGCCATAAGGAAATGCCTCGGACACATAATTCCATAGATAAAAACTTTTTCCTCAATTTGCTCTGCAACATAGCAAAAAAATTTTTGTTTGGTTAGGGCCGACGTTAGCACAGACCTGAGGCCCACTTCAGCCATAAGCACAGGCACCGGGTCCAAATTTGTTTTGGAATATAATTCGGTACTCGGTTACCTCTCAAATAGAAAAAGAATCAACGAAATCAATTAGGATTTATCCAACTTATGTAGACAAACACGTTGGGCCCTAGTAAAAACTCAGTTTTAGGGTCCTGACTGAATCCAAGAGCTTCTAATCAAAAAATTTTCTTCCATAAAACGAGAGACAGTCCTAGACCTTTCGATAAAAAAATTTGGAAATCGGAAGAGATTTACTCGAGTTATGTACAAAAACACGTATGGCCCTAGCATAGACTCGGGTTTAGTGCCCTAGCTAAGTCCAAGGACTCAAATCCAAAAATGTTTCTTCCATAAATTGTCGGCTATGCCCAGTTCTTTCAAACAAAAAAAAAATTGAAAATCGGAAAAGATTTACTCGAGATATGTACAAAAGACAAAAAACCACTTAAACGGCCCTAGCTCGGCGGCCCTTGGCCCAAATTACCCTTCAAGGATAAAAAGGTTTTTGAAAATCGGTTGAGTTTTACTCAAGTTATCGCTGTGACGGACGGACGGACGGAAATTTTTTTATTGCTCATTCGTCATCTAAGGACCGTGGTTGGTGCTCCCCCCTAGAGGTGTGCGCCGGACGCAAAATTTCGGCGGCGGCGGAAGTATGTTTTTGAAAACGTCGGCGGTGGCGCAATCGGCTAGCCGAAATTTCATTTTTTTCGGCGGCGGCGAAATTTCTATTTTCAAAATTCGGCGGCGGCGCACTCGGCTAGCAGAACATTTTTTTTCGTCGGCGGCGGCGTATTTTTTAGTGATTTTTTCGGCGGCGCTCGGCACGGTGCAAAAAAATTGCATCGTAAATAATACGTTGTTTTTAATTATGTGTCTCACAGTAAAAAGCTAAAATCCGATAAATGCACTGCGGAACCAGAAAGCCGTTCCTGTATATATTATTATGGTAAGCTAAGAACTGTTTGGGGTACCAGAATAACGAATAAGACTTACCTACTGCTATGGTGCCTTTTCCTCAGAATTTTGTAAAGAAATTTCGTCCCAAGAATATGCATCTTAGTTCTCTGAAGCCGATATAAGTCTTGGTCGAGTTGTCGCACATATCTGAACCATATACAACGCACATGCCCCGAACCACTCACGAGTGGAGACAAGACATTTTTTTAAGATTTTTAGTATGGTCATGTTAGATCTTGACCTTGGTTTGGTAGACCTAAGGTGCCTACACAATATCCCGAAAGTCCCCATCAATCGCCCCGTAGCATTTTGAGTAATTGGTCGAAAACCGAAAAAATTGCGGTTAAGTGTAAACTTTTTATTGTTGTTAGACGAAAATCTAAGTTTTCCAAATTTTTCTTTGGAAGTTATTTTTCCTAAGTTCTACATACTCCAAATTTTCCAAAAATGTATAATTCTTGTTGTCTTTTAGATGATGGGGTGCCCAAAAACATGGCTGTCGTTGGCTATGGTGGCGCCACCAGAGCTATTTCATGAAAATTTAAATCTTTAGGGAAAGTATCAACCACAGGTGGTAAGTTTGAACGACAAAATCGTTTGTTTTTTTATTATAAAAGCAGGCCTTGGCCCATTGCTTCGTTTGTTTTTATTTGGTGTATGACGGGTGTCTGAAGACATGTCCATTGTTGGTTATTGTGGCGCCACCAGGGCTTTTCCATTCGGAATGAGTGTATAATTCGAACTGAAAAGTATTGATCTCGGTCGTTTTTTTCGATTTTGTGCAGTTTTAGTTAGTTTTAGATCAGTTTTTGGACAGTCATCAGTGATTTTCATGTAGAAATCCTTGAATCCTTAGGTTTGTTTCCTTCCTTCTCGTTGTCACCAGGAACCTGTTGAAGACAACAGACCCCAGTTGAACCTTTTGAACCCACAATGATGTAATCTAACAGAATTTTGCATACTGAAGAAACTTAAGGCCATCACATATTATTTGACGTAAGAGCATTAGGAAGTTTCAGATATCCTCAACTTGTTCACATGCAAAATTAGATCTCGAGTGGACGCTCCGTACGTATCAAAATGGATATTGCAATGAGAAATATGTACGTATCAGATTAGATATTGCAAAACTCTTTACGTATCAGAAAACACTTATTGCAAAAGTTTCAGAAGGAGCAAAAAATTCAATGCTTCAAGTTATTTTGAGATGGTTTTTCGTCAATATACAGAGACTTACATTCAATGTAAAATTGTAGAGAATTACATTTTAGAGAACAAGTTTTTCAGGGTTTCAGCGAAAAATTACCTCATCCCGGTATAAA
Source organism: Pseudolycoriella hygida (assembly GCA_029228625.1). Classification (NCBI taxonomy): domain Eukaryota; kingdom Metazoa; phylum Arthropoda; class Insecta; order Diptera; family Sciaridae; genus Pseudolycoriella; species Pseudolycoriella hygida. The sequence continues at coordinate 185,727,385 of CM055403.1, read as the reverse complement.
GCAAAATATATATTCTGATACTGGTACGTATGGGTCTATGTTTATGTTCCAAAAAAAAAATGCGCCGAAGTTTTTTGTCGGCGGCTGGCGGCGGCGTGACGTTTTTCTCAGCATCGGCGGCGGCGTAGCCGAACTTTTTGTTTCTTCGGCGGCGGTGCACTTTTTACACACTTTTTTCGGCGGCGATCGGCGCGGCGCACAGGACTATCGCCCCTACTCCCCTGTCGAAATCGGGGTGGTTACAAACGTCGTGGTAAACGCATAAGACCTTTTTTCGAAGAACTTCGTTCTTCGTGCGGGTCTAAGAAATGTTTTTTTTTATGTTGTGGATAATATTGTAGTATTTGTCCGAGGCTCCTGAGCGCCCTAGTTCGGTACAAAAATTTTTTTTGCTAAGTTGTAAAGAAAATTGAGGTGAATATTTTTGTCTACTGGGAGTCAATTTTCTGCTTTCGGAAGGGCTTTTTTACACCGTTGTTGCACCCTCTCGGCAATTTTCAATACCATTTGATAGGGACGTAATTTCATACACTTAAGAGTTAAGGCAACAGACAACAATAAAGAACAATAAAGGGTTTCAAAAACTTCTTTTGTTCACTGTCCGAACGACTTTCCGCGGAAGAATTTGGTTAATTGAGATTTAGTTAGATACGTTCGCGTCTTTTCGTAACATTAACCTCTGTTTGCCACATCTATTCTGATACGTACGGGTCCCTTGCATATGTTTTTTAATCAAAAGTGAAAATATTTCAAAAGAATTTTTTGCATTCCGAAGCTTTAAGCGTCACTCAAGTTCATATCAGTTATTTTGGAAGATGGGACGAGGACTTGCGTCAGGTTTTCCTTTTAAAAAGGGTTTTCGTTGTGATTAGATTCTTCTTCGAATAAAAACAAAATTTCCGAAATCGTTTTTTTGATTTTCTACGCGATTTAAAGTTGGAATACTCAAAAATATATGTTTGTCTTAAGCACTGAATCACGCGATATCAATTAGCCTTGAGAGTATTTCAACACCTGAATTGATATTAAGAGCTATCGCGTTGGGAAGGTAAATCGTTTTTTGAAAACAACTTCCAGATTCTTGGTTCAATTCCGGCCGTTCACGAACTTAACCTGATAACTCTTCACCATACAGAACAAAAATTGTCAAAATCCGTTGAGATTTATTGCTTTGCTCACGTTTGTCATAAATTATTTTCACTAAAGTAGATTCTGCAGTCGTATTGAAAACCTTATCGAAAGTAAAAGAAATTCGTCATAGAAAAACAAGAAACTTTATTCATTTTTTGTCTTTAAATGTTCAACAAAATGTTGAACAATAAGGTTTTTTAACATGTTTTGTCAATGAGAAACGCTTCAGCTGAAAAAGACGTTCACATTTTCGGACAAGAACATAGTAAATTCATTCAATTCATTGAAAAGAAAGTTTTTGGTTTCAGCATTCAACGTACTGTAAGGGAACAGCTTATTAAGCTGAACTAGAAGTCGAAGTAAATATATCGGCGGATATATTTTGGCCATCGATTCTTCAGGGAAGTCTCTCAATAACCATGCGAATTGTTCTTTTTCCGATTCATAAAGTAATTGTCTTCCAATTAACAGATCAAAGTACTCAATCAGACAGGTAAATATTTGATCGGTTGAAATGCCATTAGGACCGACGATGACGTTCTGTCGATGACTTAACGTGGTAACATACTTCTCTACCACGTCTGCTACATTTAATTTCTGCGGAATTTCATAAAGTTTCTTTTCAATTGTAATATCTCTCAAATCTTTCAACAATTCTTTCTTCAATTCTTCTGAAAAGAAAATGTCTGCGACTCGTATTCGTGTCGACCTTTTCTTTTGCTTGTCGTTTATAATGCCAGAGTGAATGGGAGACGACGTTTCGATCTGAGAAACCGTTGTACCGGAATGAAATGTGTACCGTCTTGGTTTAGCGGTTCTTTTAACGCATTTCGTCAAATTTGGAGTAAGTGCAACAATTGGAGCAGCTGTTGATTCATTTAAATGGGTTGACAATCTTCGTGGAACCTTTGGGTTTGCTTCCTTTTCCATGCAAATATCAGATTCGCTAGACTTTTCCGGGATCTTTGTGACTGATAATCCACGGAGTCGTAAAGATTTTCTCGTTACTCTTTCATTCCCAACATCAATATCAGTTGGAATTGTCTTGGATTCATTCGAATTAACCGGGAGCTTCGGAAACGGACATGATGTCTTCTTAAGGTCAAAATTTGGGTATTTGCTCGCACTCAATGTAATGCTTCGTTTAGCTACTGAAACAGGCATTGTATTTCGTCGCTCGCGAATAACAGGTGAAGGTGGTGGTAATTTTAACGTTAAACGTGCACTTCGACGAAGCGGAACATGAGGAATCTGACGTCCGTTTAAAGGTCCAACTTTAGGTGTATCCAATGTCAGACCGCTTTTTTCAGAAACTAGAGATTTCTTGGGAATTTTGTTTGCTTCTGGCTTTGAAGTACTTTGTGTCGTTTCTTTTTTGCCATGTTTCTTCGGAGGTTGCACTTTTTTCGTTTCAGTAGGAACCGGCTTCGCCAGGCAAATAGTTTGCGATCTGGTGATTCTTCTAAACATTACGGAAAGTTTGATTCAATAGATCCAAGAGCACCTGAAAAGATAAAAATCGAATAAAGATTTCACATTTGTTTTCGCAGAGGAAGAGCAAGAAGACAAATAGAAGACAGTATGGTCAACAGACTCACTGGAGACATGAGGGAGGGAGACACACAAAATAGATGATCGGCATTCAGCGGAAAAGCACCAGCCTAATGTAAGAAGCGATAACTGGACTCTGCGGCCTGAATGGGCACCATAGGCTGATGAGACGGGCGTGCATGTCATTTATGTGATTGCCCTAAGTTCTTCCATCTGAGACGTAGATACCTAGGAACACTGTCTCATCATCAGAAACGTAAGGATCGAAATGGGTCTTTTTGGGTCCACCTGACTCAAAAAAAATCCGGTTTGGGTCTAAAAAAATTAACCTGAACGTGACCTGAAAAAATTGGGTCAACCAGATTTGTTGAGGTCAGCTTCAGGTTGAATTTGTTTTCGACATCAAGCTCAAAAAACGTCAAACCCACTAGGTCAACCTCAAACCCAACCTGACCTGTTTAAGCCTTTCAGGATTCAGGTTGAGTTCGGATCGGACCCAAAACGCAAAAACAGGTGGTTTAGGTCGAAATTGGGTCGGATCTGACCTGAACCCATCAGGTCGACCCAGAACCATTCCGATCCTTACAGAAGTGCTAGAGCTGGCGCCTGTCGCATTAGACGGTTTCCTCTCTGGAACAGGGAGGTTAGTGTGATTTAAATGATGAACGGGAAAGAAACAGAAGATCTGTGTTTAGAGATCTACATTTGTTGATCGTTTCAATCTGATAAAAAAAACTTAGATGAAGGGATTTATACTACACTTGTATAAATCCTTTCTACTGGAAAGGCCTTCAGGGTCTAGCTCTATTAAAAGGGCATCTGCAAATATAACATCTGCTTGAATCTCGTATGTTAAAAGCTGGAAGAAGAAGTGGAACAATGAAGCTTTCTCGGTTTGAGTCAATTTATGGTTTGAATGAGGAACATTTTTTGGAGTATTTGAGTGTCTGCTGGGAGAATTTTTATTTATAAAACTTTGTTCAGATTGTGAGTGGAAATGAATAATGAGTATCTGCTTTTATGTATTCAAAATATTTCAAATGTCGGACCATTGTAACAAAACCTTTCTAACAATATATACTCATATATACACGAAATATTTAGAAGTTATCTGATGTGGGAAAAAACATGAGTTCATGTAATTTAGCGCGCAGAAGTTGACGCAAAATTTGACGTTTTGTTTCGGTTTACAAAAATAAAAATTTAATTTTTGGGAGATTCCAATACTTACTTGAATATTAGAAAAACAACTCGCTAACGTAATGCACAAGACTTGAAAGAATCGGAATTGTAAGTATTATAATAGGTGTAATGTGTTTCTGACGACGTTCTGTATCTCAATCCAGAGTCGAATATTATGAACTTACGCATGTGTTATGACCGATATGACTCATACAAACCTCACAAAAAAGAGAAGAGGAGCCGTTCGTAAGCAATAGCCTATTAGTAAAAGAGCAAACGACGCGACACATCGTGGAATTTTTTTTTTTTTTTGAAAAATAGTGGTTTTTTGCTGCCTCTTCTTACAGCGCCACCGACTACACTGCGACGACAGGAGCGGTCGCATCAGTTGAAGTACAAGAGGAGAATCATAAGATTGTGCAACGTGAAAAGCGAAATAAAAAAGGTGCACAATCTTATGATCTCTTCCCTGTAAGATTTTTTTTTGGAAAAATTAAAAATACCGAAGCCCAGGAAAAATATATTCAAGGGACCCGGACATATCAGAATAGATGTGGCGAACAGAGCTGATGTTACGAAAAGACTTGAACGTATTTAAGTAAATATTGCCTAACCTCTTAAGTGTATGAAATTACGTCCAAATAAAATTGGATTGGAAATTGCCGAAAGGGCAATATTGAAAAATCCGTCCGAAGAAACGGTGTAAATAATAGACAAAAATGTTCATCTCAATCTCAGGAGAGGCCTCAGACAAATACTTATATAAATATTTCCCTCCATTTTCACTACTTCTATAGACAAAAATGTTTCCCTCAATTTGCTCTGTAACATAGCAAAAAACATTTTTTTGGTTAGGGTCGACCTTAGGACAGACCTAAGGCCTACTTCAGCCCTAAGCACAGGCACCGAGACCAAATTTGTTTTTGAATACAATTCGGTACTCGATTACCTCTCAAATAGAAAAAGAATCAACAAAATCAGTTAGGATTTATCGGTGCTGCTACAAAATCCGGAGGCACAAAATCCAGAGGCGTCAAAATCCGGAGGCTACAAAATCCGGAGGCGTCAAAATCCGGAGACCTCTAAATCCGGAGGAGTCAAAATCCGGAGGAGTCAAAATCCGGAGGCGACAAAATCCGGTGGCGTCAAAATCCAGAAGAAAATAAAAAATCCGGATGAAATCAGGAAGAAATCCGGACGAAATATGTAGTGGTATTTAAAGCAACTACAGTTTATTGATACAAATTGTATTGTAAATATGTATTGATGCGCCGCAGGCCTAGAATCAAAAAAAAAAAAGCGGGGTCGAGGGGCGGGGGAATATCCCTCTTGCGGGGTCTAAGGGGCAGAGCCCTTAGCGGGGTTTGGGGCAGAGCCCCATGCACATACGGCCGCCTGCAGGGCATAACCCCGCCCGCCGCAGGCCCGGGGGTGAGGGGGCAGAGCCCCCCAATATTAAATATAATTAAGACCGTTTATTATTTACACCAAATAAACATATATGTGCCAGTAGTATTAAATAATTCACACCAATATATAATAATAAAGTTAACTGCATATGAAATGAATGTATTATATACTTAAAAGTAATCTTTGGATTTTGACGCCACCGGATTTTGTAGCCTCCGGATTTTGACGCCTCCGGATTTTGACACCTCCGGATTTTGTAGCCTCCGGATTTTGTAGTCTCCGGATTTTTCGTCCGGATTTTGACGCCTCTGGATTTTGACACCTCCGGATTTTGTAGCCTCCGGATTTTGCAGTCTCCGGATTTTGACGCCTCTGGATTTTGTGCCTCCGGATTTTGTAGGGGAGCCGGATTTATCCAACTTATGTAAGCGGACACGTTGGGCCCTTGTAGAAACTCAGTTTTAGGGTCCTGACTGAGTCCAAGGGCTTCTTCCATAAAACGGGAGACAGTTCTAGACCTTTCGATCAAAAGAACAAATTTGAAAATCAGAAACTCGAGTTATGTGAAACATGAAGAGCGCTAGAAAAAAACGCAGAATATCATTTTTAGTGCCCTAGCTATATCCTAGAGCCTAATCTGAAAAAAGTTTCTTCTAAAAATTGTTAAGCTTTCATAGAACTGTCAATTAAAAAACAATTATGACAATCGGAAAAGATTTACTCGAGTTGTGTACAAAAGACATATATGGCCCTAGCATAGAAACGTTTTTAATGCCTTAGCTAAGTCCAAGGACTCAAATCCAAAAAAGTTTTTTCCATAAATTGTCGGCCATGCCCAGAAAATTTACTCGAGTTATGAACAAAAGACCAAAAACCACTAGCCCTGAGACCGACAGTGCCTAGATTCAATCCCATAAAAGATATTTCAATAACTTTTCAGGGAAAAAAAGCTTTTGAAAATCAGTTGAGTTTTACTCAACTTATCGCGGTGACGGACGGACGGAAATTTTTTTTATCGTCATCTAAGGACCATGATCGATGCTTCCCCCCCCCCTACTTTCCGGTCGAAATTGGTGTGGTTACAAACGTGGTAAACGCATAAGACCCCTTTTTGAAGAACTTCATTCCTCGTACGGGACTAAACATGTAGGGCCCTAGCAGAGACAAGCTAAGCCCTAGCTAAGTCCAAGAACTCAAATCCAAAAAAGTTTCTTCCATAAATTGTCGGCCATGCCCAGACTTTTCAAACAAACAAAAATATGAAAATCGGAAAATAGGCTGAGGTTTACTCGAGTTATCGTGTTGACGGACGGACATTTTTTTATTGCTCATTCGCCATCTAATGAATGGTCCTTTGATGCTCTTCCCTACTACTGGGTCGAAATTCAACTGGTTATAAACGTCGGATTAGTCTGAAATTATCGTTCTAGAGAGATAAAATTTTTTGGTGCACATTGCGCCTCTTTGATGACTTTTAAAACTCCGAAAAATAAAAAATACCTCAAAAGTGTTCAAAAATAAAAGTTACCAATCTGTAGCGAGCTGAAATGCAAAACACATCGCTATTATCGAGTAGCGCTCGTAAAATCCGATTTGGCCAAAAAATCTGAAAACGAATGCCAGTAGAGTCAAAATCAACGAATATGGAGATACACAATGTTAACATTAAAAGTTATGAACAGTGTTAGTTTTACTGGTTTCAAGATTCCGAATTGAAATGACAAAGTTGGAAAAATTTATCTTTATTGAAAGAACGACTTATTCGGAGATAAATATTCAGCAAACTAGATCAATCAAATCATTTTCTGCAACCGGGGATGAAATACGACATATTTCTATGTTGACTGCTAGATGGAAACGTTCAAAATTTCAAGACAAGTTAGGAAATGAAATTTGTATTGAGTTATTTTCACACTGATTTAGAATTATTCGAAAGCAATGCAATGTGCTGCTAACAATGATTTCTTCAATGAAAATCATAATTTTCGTTGTCTGTCTATTTCAAACTTCGGTTTTGCAGAAAGCACTCAACACCTATTGGTGCACACGTCCTAAATTTAGGAGTAATGCTGAAAAGATCAACATTCCAATACTAGTTGCACAAAGTACCATTTCCTCACAGCATACTGAAATTGAATGTTAGGTCAAGGCATTTTGAGATTGCTCAACCAACATACAGGCCCCCGGGCCCGCGTTTTTCAATGGGGCCTCTGTGATTGAAGATAAAAAAAAGCAACTGAATGTTGCTTTCTTCAAAATTTTCCTAGTAACTCTCAAGTACATATACTGTATTTCAGTTAAAGAACTAAATCTGTACTTGTAACAAATATTGATTGAAAATAATTTTTTATTGTCTACTAAAAAGCCGACATGGAAAAAAGACTATCTATGATTAATCACAGTTCTCATTAAAAACCCAAAACATTTACAAAAAGCACTAAAAAACTATCATAAAATAACAATTAATGTAAATGAATAACAAAACATAGAAGGGACCCGTACGTATCAGAAAAGATGCGGCAAACAGAGTTGATGTTACGAAAGGACTGGAACGTATTTAAGTAAATATTGCGTTCACATTAGACTGTATTGGAAATTGCCCGTAACGGTGTAAAAAAATTCTCCGAACGCACAAAATTGACCTCCAAATAGAGAAAAATGTTCTCCTCAATTTTGTCTACAACATAGCAAAAAACTATTTTTTGGGCTAGGGCCGACATTAGTACTGACCTAGGGCCCTAAGTAAAGGCCTTGGACACATACTTCCATAGACAAAAATGTTTGCCTCAATTTGCTCTGCAACATAGCAAAAAACATTTTTTTTTAGTTAGGACCGACATGAGGCCCACTTGAGCCCTAAGCACAGGCAAAAGTTCTTCCATAAATTGTCTGCCGTGCCG
>CM055403.1:185663479-185718711 GCA_029228625.1 Pseudolycoriella hygida | reverse complement strand
AAATCGGAAGAGATTTACTCGAGTTATGTACAAACAACACGTAGGGCCCTAACAAAGACTCTTTTTTAGTGCCCTAGCTAAGTCCAAAGACTCAAATCGAAAAATGTTTCTTCCACAAATTGTCGGTCATGCCCAGATCTTTCAAACAAAAAAAAAATTGAAAATCGGTAAAGATTTACTCGAGTTAGGTACAAAAAACACATAGAGCCCTAGCAGAGACTCGTTTTTAGTGCCCTAGCTAAGTCCAAGGACCCAAATTAAAAAAAGTTTCTTCCATAAATTGTCGGCCATGCCCAGATCTTTCAAACAAAAACAAATTTATGAAAATCAAAAAAGATTTACTCGAGTTATGTGCAAAAGACCAAAAACCACTTAAACGGCCCTAGCTCGACGGCCCTTGGGCCGACAGTGCCCAGATTCAATACTATAAAATATTTTTCGACTACCTTTCAGGAAAAAAAAACGTTTTTGAAAATCGGTCAAGATTTACTTAAGTTATCGTGTTGACGGACAGACAGACCGACAGACGGACATTGTTTTTTTTCGCTGATTTGTCATCTGGAGGCAACAAAAAAAAGTTTCCCCCTTACTCCCGGGTTCGAATTCGCAATGTAACAAACGTGGTAGTAAACGCATCAGACCTACGTACCTCGTACGGGTCTAAAAAGCGATACGCAAGGAGAAAAAAATTTCAAAAATATTGGTTGTCAATTTATTCAACCATAGTATTGGCGCATTCGCTCTAAAGTTTGGCCGTAATATTATTGCGCCCATAAGAAATACATAGCGCAATTATCTGGCTGAATGTTAATTACAGATTAATTAGAGAACGTATCCACTTTCTACAAATCGACTGTGAGAGACGATCCACCGAAACGAGTGAGTTTCACTCACTATCCTGAAATCACTGGACCACTGAAAAAGATATATAACGAATACAACGTCCAAGTTGTACACAGAAATGACACCTTATTGAGAAATGCCTTAGGGTCTCTTAAAGACGTCCCTCCAGACATCCAAAAGTCAGGGATATACAGGATGCAGCGTGGTACGTGCGGGAGGTTCTATTTTGGGATGACAATACGTCAACTATTTGTCCGATTCACAGAGCATGTGAGATCAGCTAAATGGAAGCGCAAAACAGCAGTTGGAAAACACATTTATGACACGAATCATGTTATTGACATCACCACCCTTAAATTAATTCAAGAAATACGACGCCCCTGGAACATTGAATTCTACGAAGCTATTCACATACAAAAAAACTCTCATATGAACTTACTAAATGCAGACAACGGAAATGTAAATTCCCTTCTCCTAAAATTGTTCAAGAAGAAAAGAACTGTTGACGAGAACATCATAACTTTGGACGACACACATATTTCGATTGACGACAATGATGAGTTCTTTGACTGTGAGTAAACGCACACACCTTGAGTGAAAACAACGACGACATGTGTATGACAACATTTCACTCATATAGTATTGAGTTAAAATAATTATCTCACACCATCCCATCAAGTGTGTTAATTTATCATAATCAACAGATGATCAAAGTGTTTTGCTTTATGTTTTTGTTATCAATATTGTTTGTGTAAAGAAAATGACCTATGTATGTTTTTTATGTTTTAGTCTTGACCACACCTTGATAATGAGAGCATAGCTCTCGAAACCGGTCGGTAAAATCAAATAAATAAAAGGCATAATTTAAATCTGGCTAGTCAAGCCTCGTTTTATTAATTTAATTCGCGAACCTGGTTGCACAGGACTAGGCGTGCTGTCACCCGAATTCAACACGGACAAAAATTTCTTTTATAAATTGTCGGCCATGCCTAGATCTTTCAAACAAAAAACCTTTTTTTCGAAAATCGGAAAAGATTTACTCGAGCTATGTACAAAAAGCACGTAGGGCCGTTCATAAATTACGTAACGCTAAAATTGGCATTTCTTAACCACTATAATGGGTGCTGTCATCACTGTTCTCGAATTGATTCCGACAAGTCTTACCTGAATAAAAAGGGTTTATTATTAATCGTATGGTCTATACGTTTTGTTTATACAATTCAGTTTTTTATACAGTCAGTCTTTTCCTTATTCACTTTAAACTTCAATATCTAACTTTTCCAACCATTCTATGCTTTCTGCGGTGGCATCGTGCAGTGCTTCCAAACCATGTTCGAAACGTCGCGATGGGCAGTAGTTGAGAATGTGAATCAGTGATTGGTTCATTGCAATGTCGCAGTCGCATATAGTGGTGACTCGCAAAAATTCCATCGGTACATTTGGTCGTTGCAGCATCCATGGCCGGATCGAAAACGATTAAGCATTCTCCACTCTCTTCTAGGTAAATCGAATCCTGCAAGTTTCTGATCTGGGCAGTTAATGAGATGTTTGTTTGTGAAATATGGACTCCTGTCCCAAGCATTTTCAATTTCGAAGCTCTCATTCTGGATTTCAGGGTCTGTCCAGATAGGAGAGCGGGAGGATAGTCGTTGAGGTGGCGGATGTGAAAGGTCATTTTCTATTGGAATTTCGTAGCCCCTTGCGTCATCGAAACATTTTTTTCATTCCTTATGCGCCGCTAGTTTGCGTCTCAGCTCCGGTGGTGCTATGTTTGACAAAACGTGCAGCCATGGTACCGGTGTGGAACTGACAGCATCAGTAACTGAACGCATGACGGAATTGAGTTGAGCGTCCAGCTTACCAACATGAGCACTTCTATACCAGGATGATGCACAGTATTCAGCGCAAGAATAGGCGAGCGATAGTACAGCGGTTCGCAATACGTTGCCATTCGCACCCCAATTTGTTCCTAATATCTTTTGTATCAGATTGCCGCGCGTCTTCACTTTCTGTGTGAGTTTCTCCGTCAACGCATTGTATGTTAACGATCTGTCGATAGGAACGCCCAAGTAGCTCGGTGTCTGATTGTGGTTGAGACGGACACCATCAACAAAAACGTCGAGTTGTCGTGCAGCTTGTATATTGTTGAGATGGAACATGGTCACTTCAGTTTTCTGATCGTTTCGTTTCAATTGGACTCCATTGGACATAATACCGCTTCATCTTGTGGATATCTTGTTGTGGAATGCGTTCAGCCACTTCAAACCTTCTCACTTGTGTGGTTAGTCCCAGATCGTCGGCATATCCGAACTTTCTCGATTTGGTGGCTGGCATGTCGCTTGTATAAAGATTGAAAAACGAAGGAGCACAAACACAACCTTAAGCGAATCCATTGTGTGGTCGCCATGGTCGGCTGCTTTTGTCGTTGACGAACACCCGGAAAAATCTTTCTGCTCGGAATCACTTTGTAAAACTTCCACAGAAAACCAGTTCGCCAGACAGTGTCATATGCTGACGACAAATCCACCAGAGCTAGTGCTGTTTTGAGTCCCAGCTGAAACCCTGATTCTATGTGACTAGTCATTGCGATGACTTGTTCTGAGCAACTGCGGTTCGCTCTGAAGCCAGCAAATTCCGGAGGAAGTGCTAATTCTATTTTCGATTTAATCCTCTGTATATCATTTTCTCCAGCAATCTGTAAACGACGCTCAAAAGCGCTATCGGCCGATAGTTATTCGGGTCATCCGGTGGTTTACCTGGCTTCAGAATTCCAATGATAATGCTTTTCATCATGAGAGCCGGTAGCCTTGCAAATTTAAAGATTTTATTTAGAAATTTCAAAAGCCAATACCTAGCTCGACTCCCCAGATGACGCAGAAATTCTGGATAAAAACCATCCAGGCCAGCCGCTTTTCCTAGTTTCGTTGTGGATATTGCATTCTGGAGCTCGTCGATATCGAGCGGATGGTCGAATTCCTTTGAGACCGGAAGCGACTTCATCAAATTTTTCAGCTTCGCTTTCATTATCCGATTTTGCATTCGAGTTGTTTACAATCGCCGATGCAATTTTATCCGGGTCGATGGATGATTTTACTTTAATTGGTTAAAGGGACCGGAGCACAGCCCATGCTTTGCGACTGGAATGTGTAAAGTCCATTTGCTCAGTTGTTTCTTGCCATTTCGTTCTTCTGGCCGCATCCAGCAACTCTAACAGCCGATCCGAGATTTCTTCGGAGCCATCTTCTTCGAATTGACGGTAAAGATCTTCCATTTCTGCTGTCCAGCCAGGAATGTATCGTTTTCTGTATCCTCGCAGAATTAACTTTTTTGCAGCTCCCTTCACGATGCCAATAAAACGTTCAAAGTTATCGATATCGATTGGGATGAAACGAATACATGAATCTACTTGACGTGTGAAACCTTCCCAATTCGCTTTTTGAAAATTCCAGCGAGGTTTCGGCATCGAATTGACAGAAGACACTTGTGTTCCGATTGATAAAACAACTGGTCGATGTTGTGATCGTGGAAAAGCTTTTGCAACGTTTCTGGTAACTTTCATTGGCTTGTCGTCTGCATCTCTGGTGACGAAACATAGATCTGGATTGTATCCTCGTCTCCATCGCGCAGAATGAAAAGTTGGAAGATCTTTCGGATCATGTACCAAAAACAAGTTTTGCGCATCGCTCCAGTTTAGTAAGTCGTTCCCGTTTTTGTTCCCGTTTGTGGTGAACACACTGTCACAGCGGAACACCAGCGAGTGATCACCAGTCAAATATAAGAACTACATAGCTACAGCTAATAAAAAAAGTGAGACCGAACTATGGCAGAATACACTGTAATGTTTTACGAAAGAAAGCCCTGATAGCCTTTTTTAGAAACTATCCTAATTTTTCGTTATTTCGAAATTTTTTTGCAATGAATTCGTGACTTTTTAGCAAAGTTTTTGTATTTTCCTCAAGAATTACGGAATTTAATCGAGTTTGTTGCAAAAAAATCTTTCGCGAAAAATCCAGAAAGTTTCAAGAAAATATTGCGGACCCAAATTGGTTTGGAGTGGAGAAGCCTTCAAAACAAACAACACAATCTTAACTAATAATAATTTGAATTTATTTCAACCATTTTTTAAATAAAGTTTTCTTTGATTCGTCATTTTGTCATACAGGTTGTAGAGAGGTACATAAAGTTGTGAAATAACGTTTTTTTTTTCACTTAAATATTAAATTTATAAGTTTCTTTGCATAAATTTATCGAGTAAGTTTCTATGAATGAACGGCATGTTGGTTGTAAATTTGAAGATTATTAAATGCTACTTTTGGTTATCAATTTATCGTCCAATATTTTTTGCTTTGTAGTTTGGAAATCAAACAATTTTAACATAAATCACACTACTTGACAGAGAACTTCATTAACAAATCTAATGATTCTGGTGAATCTTCAATAAAAATGCTTTCGTTTATTTTGGTGTAAGTACTAACTATATTACAATTAAACATTAACATAAATACATTTTTACATTCCTAGTAACATAACACCAGATTCACTCAAGCGTTCCAGTACAAATTTTTTATTGTGCATTTAATTTCTCCAAATGATGCACTTTTAAGATCTCATTATCACCAATTCTGGCTATTTTTATGTTGCACCTTCGCTAAAACGTGACTAGCAAATTTTGCTCAGCACAGGATGCATTTGAAACAGTGAACAACACTAAGAAATTACGATACCTTCTCAAGACGCATGACATCCTGAACGTTTGGTACCGGAAATAAAGTACAAGGTCCAAAAATGATCGAAAACAACTCAAGAAAATGACTTTAAGCAATGAAATTTTGAAACTGTTATTTCGACGAATGGTGTGGTGTTTTGGTCGAAATAACAGTTTTCAAAGCTGATAATTTGCTCTAGATGGAATTTTTCCATCCGAGTTCGTGCGTTTGCACAATCGAGAAAAAAACATAGGACCATCCACACGACGTCTATCTCCTTTGCAGTGGTTCCTCCTCTTCTAATTATATAGTACCAGCTACCAGGTGTTGGAGATGCAGCTCAATTTAAGTATTGCGTTGATGCTAATTTCGCCAGTGGTATGGGGTGTTGCTTCACAACGCTCCGAGGTGAACTCAATAACAACAAACAGATCTTTCGATATTCTCGTCGTAAGTGAGTAATATTTTCCATTAGAAATACTAAGAAGAAATGAATCGTTCTGTCGAAGTTTTTAATGGAGAAAACTGAAAATTTTGTAAATTTTCATAAACCGAAGTGAATTTGTTCCGAAGAGAGAGGAGAGAGAGAGAAGTGACATTCTTCGAGAGAGATATTTTAACAACGAATTTGACTCCGTAGGATTATTTTTCCACTGCGGAATCTCCACTCTCAAAGAAAACAATGTCACCAGCTTTACTTCTGACCTGCAGATTTTGGTTTCGACTCGCCAGGACAAATCCCCGCTCGCCTACCTAAATAAAATTAAGAAATTTAAGGAATGAGCTTCAGGACCCGGTAGAAGTGACAAACATGGAATGAAGGTTTTTCCAATGATATTGGAGACAAACGTTACGGTTTATTTCTGTTAACAGTTTGTGCTTAACTGCAGGAACGAGCGGCAGATAAACAGACAATCATTTCGCACTTAAAAAAAAGAAATTGTACACCATCCTAGGAAATCTTCAGACGATCCTTATGCCGTCAAAATATAGGATTACCTGCTATTCGTCTTGCAAGGCACAGCTGATTGAACAAGGAATTTGTTGCATCTACAGATTGTATGCAAGTAACGTCTGAGAAATCGTGAATCATGCAAATTCTTTAAACAAAAAACAAGGGAAGTGCGGGATATGGCCCAATTTTTCTATTGATCAATATTGAAATATTCAAATAAACCAGACCTCAAATTTTTCATAATGGCCAACGAAGTGCCAATTGTGATTGATGAAAAATATTTTTCTCCGAATAAAAAATTTTCTACAGAAAAACTTTTCTCCGAAAGACATTTTCTCAAAAAAAAATTTTTTCGCAACAATCTCGACAACTTTCCCGAAGAAACCACCTATCTAGGTATTCTAATTCAGAAGATGGCATTTTTGAGTATTCACAAAATCCAAGATGGCGCCGCTTTGACAGCTGGCAGACATTTTCTTAAGATCCCAAAAAATTCCCCTGATCAAACTCTATAAGTTTGTAGAAGTCACCAGCTCTCTAAGTATTGTCATTCCGAAGCTAAAATTTGGAAGCCAAAAAAAAAACCTTTGCGTGGGAAAATTCAAGGTGGCGCCGGTTTGACTGCTGATCGAAAAAAATTCTCCTGACCAAACTCTATAACTTTCCCGAAGAAACCAATTCTCTACCTATTGTCACTCCGGAGCTTAAATTCGAAAGCTCCGAGTGTTACCTGAAAAACTCAAAATTTTCCAGAATTTTCCCGGAAAAGCGGCCTATGAAATTTTTCATTTGGGGCCGAGACTGACATTCAGTGATAATTTAACGAAGATCGGCTGACTGGTTCTCGACATCGAAAATTATTAATAGATAGAACAAGAACATAGATACATGGATACATGGATAGATGGCCGACAGATCAGAAAAAAGTTTTCGTAATGATGAGAACAATTGAAAAATCGACGGCCCATAGAAAAATTTAATTTTCAAAATTCGATATCTCAGCCAATTTCCAACCGATTTTGATGAGTCTGGGCTCGTTGGAAAGCTGCTGCGACGTTTGGAGGGGAGGGGCAAACAAGGGGAAAATTTGTGGACTTCTTTTTTGGGGTGTGGGGACTCCGTCACGCCCTCCGCTGCCATCTATTTTCGTTAAGAACTGCCCTACCCTCCACTTACGTTCTCGTAGGTATTAAACAGACTCGCTGGCGCTCGTTGCCGTTTAATCTCTATGATGACAGTGATGGCTTTTTGGGATGCCTTTCCAATGAATCAGTTTGATGTGCTGTGGTAGTAAACGAGACACACTTATGTCACTTTATCCAGAATGAACCCTGTGAACATTTTGTTTTCCATCATTTTTTTTTGTTCTTTTGGAGAAAACATTTACATTTACATTTACATTTTTTCCACTTAATAAACACTTCAAATGGCATAATTTTTTCGAAAAATGTGTTTGCTCACTTAATCTTTAACTAAATAATATATTTAAATGACAGAAAACTTTTTCTACGAGTCAGAAATGGATGAAGACTTTTTGAGTTGATACATTTGCAAATATTTGTAAACGTCATAAGCCAACAAAGATGGCGGCCATTTTTATTTTCAATCATCAACTCAAAATTTTTTGTATCAATTTCTGACTTTTAGAAAATGTTTTCTTTCGTTTAAATGAGTAAGTGAGCAAACACATTGGTCGAAAAAATTATGTGTTTTGAAGTGTTTAATAAGTGGAAAAGCTGAAAGATGGCTTTTGCAGTGAAATATTGGATTTCACATTTCTAGCAAATGTAAATGTTTGCTCCAAAAGTGTTTCCGCAACTTTGTTTGGGAATAGGTTAAATATGCAATGGCGACATAAGAATTCGTTTTCATTTAAGGCTATTTGCGATTTTCACACTAAACAGATGACACTACTTTCTATGTAGAAAATCGGACATAAGTATGTTGAAATAGCGCTCACTACTCATTCATGTCGCCACTTTCTACGTGTAAAGTCGGACATAAGTATGTTCGATTTTTTTCCGACACGTGTCGCACCCTTCGTTGCAAATCGCCAATAAGGCTTTGCAGAAAATTGCGACTTTTTCCATACAAATGTTCATAAGTTGAAAAGATTCCGACAGATGGCTCTTTTGTAATCAGTGTGCACTCTTAAATGTCGTCACTACGAACAATGATAGATCATAAAATATTCAAAGGCAAAAATTGACGCATCACATCACAGTGTTATCACTATTGGCGATTTGCAACGAAGGGTGCGACACGTGTCGGAAAAAAATCGAACATACTTATGTCCGACTTTACACGTAGAAAGTAGTGTCATCTGTTTAGTGTGAAAATCGCGAATAATAATGTTATAACTAGGACGACACGAATGCGGTTAAAAATTTTTTTTGACTTCCCCGGAAATCGTTCAGTGTTATTTTAGGATATTTTTACACCCCATAGCGCATTTCAATTTACATACCTAGCGAAGTGAAATGTGTTACTTCCCTAGGGAGCGAAAGTGAATTATCGACACCAAGTAAATTGACAATATTAATGGTCACTCAATGCAAAGCGACGTGTGTGTGTGTGTTTTTAGGCAACAAGTTCTGATAACTATTATTTTGTCAAGTGTGATACGCAAAGTCTATATCGGAGCCGACGGTCGGCGAGGTATGCCACCGCACGCGTTAAAATAACAATTTCCAAAGTAAGTTGCTTAAAAAGCTAATTCCGTCGGTACCGTCACCTGGGCAATGAATTTCATCTATTTCAATGTGATTTATATTAAAATGAGGCAAAGCATATTCGTTCCCCAGGTGACACGGTAGCGACAATGTATGGGTTACCAATAGAATTAGTAAAAAACATCCCTCATTTAATGAATGATTTTCACTGCATTCACTGTAATATACGATTCTTGAAGTAGAGCAAAAATAAATTAAATTACAGATTGGACTCATGAACATTGCAAGACAATAAAAAAATCGCAATTGGAGGTTTTGCTGGCGATTTTGAAAAATTTGAGGTGAGTCACATCTTTAATCAATTTGAAAAATAGGAAAATTTCGTCATTTCCCGCATTTCCTGACAACTAATCGCTCTATCGTTTTCACCTTGGTAGCAGCAATTCCAACGAAATTAAGCCAAAAATCATAATTCAAAGAAAGTTGTTTGCTGCTGTGCCGCATTGCTGCCATTGGAAATATTTTTATTTTCTTCGAAACAAAACTCCTCTATAAAACGTTCGCAAATATTTGTTTGTTTCTATGTAATTTGACAATTGAATTAAATGTAAAAATCTTTTTTAAAAAATATCGCAGTAGTTCGCAAAATGTACTGTTCGTTACACGAAAATTTAATTCTTGCCTTTGTTGACTCTAAATTTCATTTGATTCGAACAATAATTTAAAAAAATATTAAATAAAATTAAATAATTAACTTAAAAGCTATCCTCGTATCATACAGCCGATTCACTAGCGAAATGGTCAACATCTTCCGACCAGCTAACTTCCATTGGAGTTCCAGCCAGACCCACCGAAGCAGCATTCCCAGCACCATCAATATCAAGACTAGCAACGATTTTATCAATGTTAGCATCTTCGATGGACGAACGACGTCGTCCCGACGAACTACTACGACTAGACAACGATCCGTCCGACGAGGCACTGCTAGCCTCATCTTCTGAATTTGTTCCCGATACCATAGCTTCTCCAGCTGACTCTTTGATTTGCTGGCATTTCTTCAATTCCTTCACAGTAGGATGAACCGGCAAACTGAGACATAAATCAGGTCGTTGTGAAGTAAGCGCCGCCGTATTGCAGGTGATAAGACCGCGTTTGGTATGTTTGTACGAATTGCTTCGTCGAAAGTATTGTCCTTTGTCAGCCTGCGGGCGTGATGGAGATTCTGTTTCCGATTCCTCGGACAATTGTAAATCGTTGTCGTTGGTTTGCATGGAAAGTTTGCTATTTGGCGTACTACTTAACGGTGTCGACCATATGGGTTTTTCGCGTTTGTTCGACTGTGGCGCTTTTTCGTCAAGAACATCCGATGAATTGGTGCTCACGGATTTTGATCTCATTCTCGTGTTTTTATAGGATGATCGAGGTGTTCCGGGAGTTTCGGAATGTTGTCGTAATATTGAGGTGGCTGAAGCAGACTGAGATAACGAATTCCGCTGTTGTCTGAACGAGCCGGCACGTCGCACAACTCGCGAGACAAAAGCTTCGGTAGACTCTTCATCATTCATTTCAAGAATGTAGGAAACTGAAGCATTTTTTTCAATCACTCCTTTCACCACTGGTGTCGCTGGTGGCGATGTGTCATTCCCGTACTCAGATCCATTCAAAATGAACGCAGAATCTGACAGATACGAGGACTCGTTGCGATTGTTCACTATATCAAGTAATGCGGAGATTTTTTCGATATTGCTTTTTATTTTGTACTTCAATTGCTCGTTTTCGAGGTTCGAATGCTTTCGACTTTTGACCTCCAGTAAAACTGTCTGTTCGAGTTGTTTGTTCTTCTGTAACAGGTCTCTAAGAAGTGGAAAGAAAAATCGTTAAATTTTGAGTAAAATGTGTCACAGATCAACTTACTGTTCCCCGTCATTTTTGTTTTGTAATTGAATCGTTAAGTCTTCGAGTCGTGCCTCCAACGCAGAAATTTTTGTTAAAGCACCCGGCAAACTTGCCGCAGCATTTTTCAGCTCGTGATTCTGTTTCTGTAGATCCGAAATTTCCTTCTGCTTCATCTCTAAAACGGATCGCCAACTTTGAATCTCATTTTCGAGGACCATGGGTTGATGATGAACAACTTTTGGCGGGGAATTTGCTGCCCCATTTGACACTCCACGTAATACCAAAACTTCATTTTGAGCTAAAGCCAACTTTTCGGTCAAATCTTTCAACTTATCATTGGATTCGCGTTCCCGCAACGCAGCTAACTGAATGCGTTCACCGAATTCCGTTTCGCTAGCCAAAACCTTTTCACGTAGTTCATTTTGGGTGGAACTCAATGATTTGATGCGTTGCAAAAATTCCTCTTCATTTTTCTTGCCTATTGCCAGTTGATCATCTTTTACGCAAATTTGCTCTTTCAACTGTCTGGTAACATTTTCAAATTTCTCCTGCCATTCCTTTTCTTTGGAAGCTATTTCATTCTGAAGTGATGCCACACGACCGTTGGATGTTAGACCAAGTTCAGCTAAGCGACTTTCCACTGAAAATAAAATATCTTTTAGCAACACTGGCAACTAATAGTTCGATGAGAACATATTTTGTTGCTTACATTTTGAAATTTCACTTTGATATTGATCATGAAGATCCTTTTCGCGACTCTGGTAAAATTCATCCTTTTCAGCGAGTTGACTTTCTAGTTTTGTACAGTTTATTCGAACGTTTTCCAATTGCAATTGTGTTTCCATCAACTGCTGGATTGAATTTTCGTTTGCCTTTTTCAGACTTGGTGTGCTAAATGCGTGCAACTAAAATGAAAAGAAAATATTTTTTTTTATAAAAATCGCATTTGAATTGTTACAGAAAATAGTTTCATGCACCAGCAGTTTGAGACCACACATTTCGCTTCGATATTCTTTTGTATAATGAAAGAATTTAATTGAACACCAACATCACACTGAGCAGCAAGGCTAGCGTTGGATATTCGAGACAGTTGCTGTTAGTTTATTCAAGTGAGACGTCAGCACAAGTTACAAACTCTACACCTGTAGGTAAACATTAAAACGTAGAAAATCAACAGACGTTAGGAATTTTGCAATTTTTAGTCATGCAGCTTTGCTACATAACTTTCGTTTAGAAAACTTTACGAATCAGGGAAGACGCAGGGACGAAAATCGAGCTCTTCAACGTTGGTGTTAGACAATTTGTCATGAACAGAGCGAAATTGTCTCAAATTAGAGATGAGTGGGTCGACCATTTTTCGAAACCCGACCCGGACCGAGCCCGACCCGATAAAATTTTTCGAAAACCGAAACCCGAATTGTTTCAAGACCCGACCCGGACCGAACCCAACCCGATTAAAATTTTCGAAACCCGAAACCCGAACTGTTTCAAAACTCGACCCGGACCGAACCCGACCCGATAAAATTTTTCAAAACCCGAAACCCGAACTGTTTCAAAACCCGACCCGGACCGAACCAGACACTCAAGTTTTTCGAAACTCACAACCCAAATTACTTCGAAACAAAAATTATTTCAAGGCCCGACGTCTGCATTCTTCACGGACCTTAGACTAAAACAAAATTCGTGTAATGTAAGATGATACAATTTGGACGAGTTTTGTAAAATATAAAAAGTCAATAAAGGATCGGGACCCGAATAAAATGATACAACAACCCGACCCGGACCGAACCCAACCCGATAAAATTTTTTGAAACCCGAAGACCGAACTGTTTCCAAGCCCGGCCCGGACCGAACCCGACCCGATCAAAATTTTCGAAACCCGAAACCCATGAACCCGAAAAAAACAATTCGGGCTCGGGTTCGGGTCGGGTTTTTCGAAGTTTCGGGCATCAACCGTCGAAGAGAGAAAACTCTAATTCTCGTCCCTTTACTACCTTCATTTTCATAATTTTCATAATTTTCAAAAGAATTCTTTTGTTTTATTTGCAGAACATGTTTCTTATGAAAATTACGGCAGTGTAGCGTAAAAAACTATTCCTCACTCCTCGGGCTGAGTTTCCTTAGAGAATATATTTACAACTAGAGTTGAAAATCAAGGTAACTTCTTTCCTCTAAGGACAGGTATTTCGCAAACGTATTCTTTTTGCAAATTCATGATCCCAGAGGAATGAGAAAATGCTGAAAAGCTATGAGATGATAATGGAAATAACATTATGTGATACTCAAACAGTTAAACGAATGAAATTCCCGTTGTTTGTCCCAACACAACTTGGGTCAAAGCTAGTAAATGAAAAAGTTATGTGCGGGAAAAATAAATTCAATTTAAATTCAAAATATTTGTCGTTAAGTTTCACAAAAAATTGCAATCGCATGCTCATAGAGATAACTCGTCAACAAAAACGGAAAAACATTTCTTGTATGATTTCTTCTTACTTCTCACTTTTCGTAACTCATACAAACATGCTTTGTTTAGAGCGATTTTCGAAATATTTTCATGTTTGACTTACAAATTCAAAAATCCACGATATTAAGTTCATTTTGAAAAAGTTATTTCAACTGATTGTATTACACATAACACGGTTTGTTGAAAGGTTAGTTTTGAACAAAAATTATGCAGGTAGGTTTGTCCAGGGGCGTGACTGTCTTTTGATTGCAAGTAATACTCAACGTGTGAAGTTAGCTGCAGCTGTCCTAGGATAACGTCATTGCAATTTTTTGAAATTTTAAATGAATTCAGCTGATTTTGGTAAATTCATCGTTTTCGTTTTTAGTGCCATAGTTCAAGGGCACAAACTCAAAAAAGTATCTTCCGTTATTGATGAGCTTTCATAGACTGTCGATAAAAAAATGCAAATAGAAAGAGATTTACTCGAGTTATGCACAAAACCACTTAAGCGGCTCAACCCAAAAATGCCCAAATTCACAGGAGGGAGCATCGATCATGGATCAAATTTTGTTCGTCCGTCTGTAGTAATTTTCATAAGAAACAAGTGGCGCGGCTCAAAAAAAACTTTTGCTATGTTGTAGAGTAAGATGTTGATATCATTTTCGCCCATTGAAGTAGTAGCTGCCGCGCTTCGGTTTGGCGGCGGCGGTGGCTAAAAAGAACAATTTTCCTACTTCCAAAAGAACAGATATCACAACAAAAAAACCTTAAAAAGGAAATGTGAGGCAAGTCTTCGTCCCTTCTTCCAAAACAACTGATATCGATTTGGGTGACGCTTGCAGCTTGGGAACGCAAAAAACTCATTTGAAATAAGATATAAGAAATTAGAAACAACTCAAGTTTCTTATGCAAATTATTTATTGTCAATTTTCGGCAAGAAGTCTTCTCTGAACACCGATTTTTCGTCACTTGTTTCTTATGGAAATTATTTATAGAAAAAGTTTTTTATGAAATTTAAAATTCCTAAAAAAAAAAAACAAAAAAAAAACGTGTAATGTGTTTCTTATGAAAAATACGGCTGAATAATTGTTAATAAAAACGATTTTGGGATTGCAGATGCGCATTTCTGGACAAAGCGGTCTTAGGTATTTTGTATATAACTCGAGTGAGTCTCTTCCGTTTAACAAAAATATTTTCTTGTTCGCAAAACTGAGTCTCTACTAGGGTCCAACGTTTATTCCAAACAACTTCATTGTAACATGGCGTAAATCGACGTGGAAGATGGGGGATGCATTTATTATGGTTTAGTGATGACGAATCAGCAATAAAAAAATGTCCATTTGTCCGTCCCGTCATTTTTTTCTAAATGGCTGCACCGATGGTCGAAAAACTGACAAAAACATGGTTTTTCGAGGGTCGGTGAAAGCTTTTCGCAAATTGTTTTGGTGTCAAATGAAAGTATTCGATCTCATAAAACTGGGAAATTTTTTTTGTGGAAATTGGGTCAGTGTTCTGGGCACTGGGACCAGTGGAATTGTCGAAATTGTGTTTCTCGGCCATATACGAAAGCAGATGGTTTCTCGTCTATATTTCCTCAACTATGCAATATGGAGACTTACCGTCAAAGGCAAAGTTGTAGAGAATAAAATTTTAGAGAAAACGTTTTCGAGGGTTTGAGGTAAAAATAAACTAATCCCGTGATTTAGTCACTTCTACAATGGGGAGGGATGACTTATACCTCAAAAAACTATGGCAGTTAGAAATTGCTTCCAAAAGCAAAATTGTAGAGAATAGAATCTTAGAGAATATGTGTTTCGGGGTTTTAGGGAAAAACTATTAAATCCCAAGATAATGCGTAACTTGCGGTTTGGTTAGGGCTAATTGAACATTGTGAATCCATAACATTTTGAATTAACCGCTAATTGAACATTGTGAATCCGTTACATTTTGAATTAACCGCTGAATTAGTTTTTGGAGACACATGATGAAACCGTTGACAAACAGATGGTGCGCGAAAAATATTGTGAGGTGTCATAGAAGGTTATCAGGTTAATACTTCACAAAAGCAGACAAGGCATGGTATGGTTTTTGGATTGCCATTTTGGACTTCAAACAGATAAGTAGTTTTAAACCTTTACCATTTCGTTAAGGTATGAAGTACGTTAACGTGAGCTATAACTATTAGTTGTGATTTTGATTAAGCCCGATGGATCGGGGTAAGATTTCAATGATCCGTTCTGTTCTCTTCATCATTAAAGTGGTCTTCGCACACAGCTTTTAGGTTCATGCATATAATTGGCTGTTGGAAACAAGAAGCTCCTATCAAAAGATTCATTCATACAATGAGGAATTTGCGAGAACAATTAGCCACGTTGGAATTGGAATTATTCTGTGTCTTAAGGATCTACAGTTTTATTCACCCACCATACAGGTTAGGGTAGATTTAAGGGGATGCGCATTTAGTATTTAAGGACCAGTGATTTAAAATTATATTTGAGTTTTCCAATTATTTGTTTTTGTATGAAATTTGAGTGTGAAATATAAAGTGAGGTACGCCATCAAAATCAATGGTCTCAGACGTTCTTCGGTAGGGCCTTTTAACTCGTTCTGCAAGGGTTTAAAAGAAAGATATGGACTTCCAGAAATCACAAAAAAATAGTGAAAAGTGGTTGACTGATCCGGGTTGTAGGGTACTTAGTGTTAGCCTAACACACGCTCCTACACGACACGACCCTACACGATATTTGGTGGTTTGAAATATGCATCTCTAATGGGGAAGTTTTCTGTGCATTGCTATAGAGAAGAAAGAGTTAAACTTTTTTGTACATGAAAGTATGGGTCAGAGGGCTCTCCTCAGGGCCTTAGGTTGGTCCTAAGGTAGACCCCAGCAAAAAAAAAATCTGTGTAGTAAAACTTTGTTGTCAATTTCGTTGACAATTTTTTGTATCGCTGTTGCTTCGGACAGGTTTTTCAATATTACTCTTTCGGCAATTTCCAATCAAATGTGGGCGCCATTCATAAATTACGCAACGTAAGAGGGGGAGGGGGTATAAGGCAAGCGTTACGGTCAAAACAAAAATGTGTTAAATTTGACTCTTTTAGCGTTGCAGGGGGGAGGGGAGTCTGAAAAATGTCAATTTTTGCGTTACGTAATTTATGAGTTGAGGCAATATTTACTTAGATACGTTCGAGTCGTTTTGCAACATCTGTTTGACACATCTATTCTGATGCGCACCTTCCTATGCCTTGGGTCCTTTGCATATATTTCTTGCATTAAATGTCTTATATTCTTCATATAAAAAAAATTTTCAAACATCATAATTTGTATGCTTCGTAAAAGATATACTTCCATCATATTGATAACTACCTCTCTCTGATTGCTGTTAATTTATCAAAAAATCTTTCGCTGTCACTCCTAAATAGTGCGATGATAACAATTTATCATTTTTCTGATATATTCTTTATTTTCATTCTCAGTAAATACCAATAATTACCGATATGGGTTTGGCAAACGCCTGCTTTCTATATACCAAAAAATAATGTACCGCGATTCTTCACGAGTATAAAAAACCAGGACAATTTCCCTAATCAGAGAGATAATGTTTCTGATCAGCAAGGCAATTTTCTCACTAAAATGGATAAAAACTAAAGTTTTCTGCAGTGTTCTACATTTTTTTTAAATGAATTAGAAAGTCATCAGAGGAATTTTTTCAGGGAAATTGTTACCGAGGTATACGTCCATGAGATTATGTAACCATGCAATGAAATAGGCTCTGTAAAAATGGAAGTCGTCTAACTCCTATATTTGAATTAATTGAATAATACTCAAGATTCACGCGAATAGAGAACCCCATTTTTAACACAACAAAACAAGCAAACAATTGAAAAAACCAATTCCTCTGTACTTACATCATTGGCAAGATATTGAACTATCACAGCCAGAGCTTCAACGCTCTTGTTAGCATGAATCAAATTTGCATCAACCACATCGATTGTTGAAGTGGCTTTGGTTGCAGTGATGACACTTTTGCCATTCAAACAATTGTCGATTTTACCATTATTTACAATTCTGTCCACTTGATTCGCATTAGTTTGAGCTTTGCTGTGGAAAATTCTATCATTGTGAACAATATCGTTGGCGTTTCCATTGTGGGTGGTATTTTGAATTGAATGAGACGATGTGTGTGATAGTATAACTCGTTGTGTTGTTTTCGGTGAAATCGTACCCCTGGGACTTGTGTCTAGTTTTCGGGGTGTTGCTTTTATTATTGTTGTTGTTGTTGGTGTAGTAGATCCGGACAGACGATTGTGATCTGCAAAATCGGAGAAAAATAACATTACACAAATTGCTTCATGATTAGCGTAGAGATTTCGATTTTATTGCCAGTACTTGAGATAATGTTTATATTTTTGGGATGTTTATTGTAGCAATCGAAATAATTTGCTGTAATATCTTTCAGACGAACAATCAATACAACGGACTTGAGTCGCTTAATGATAACGCAATCTGAAACCTCAATGTTGCAGCTCGCTCTCTTGAAATTGATATTTTGTAAATGTGGAGACTTTTTATTGACAATTTCGCCTGCGAATACTCAAAATAAACTGAAATCCAAATAATTGAGAACTTTTCAGTTTTTCAAGAATATAAGTCGAATACCCAGGAAGCGATAAAGAGCTTCAATTTTAACAACGCATCCAGCCCGGATGATATACCGATGATGTTTTTTATTAATTTGGCACTTTTGCTTTACCTTCCCTTATCCATTTTGTTCAATAAATCTGTTGCTCAGATGAAATTTCCATGGAAGGTTAGTTATGTATCGCCTATATCAAAAGACTGGGACAGGGGGATATAAGGATATCTAAGATTTTCGAAAGGTATTGTTCCGACTTCTGGTGTTTCACAGGGTTAAATTTTAGGGTCATTGCTATTCATACTTTTTATAAACGATCTTTTATCTATGCTGTCATCAAGCTCTGAGTTAAACTTCGCAGACGAGCTGAAAGTCTTTCGGGCACCAAACACACCACAACTACCAAACTTTTGAAGCTTGAGTGAACCTTAGGACGTTATTAATGCGCTACACTTGATAGAACAATTCCATGTAGAATTTTTCCGACACGGGATTTGAACCCCGATCGTTTTGGTGGATGGCCAGTACGTTAACCACTGTGCCAACCAGTCCGTGACTAAGAACGAAAGATCGTATAGTTTTGAGCGATGCTTCGGGATAATGAGCTGAGCCACCACGCAACAACTTTTCACACAGGTAGAATGGCGCTTCAGCGGATCATAGATCAGCGTCGCTGCCTGATATAATTCGTAATTGAAAAGCAAAGAATCGCACCAGATTATAGGCTTTCTTTCATTCACATTCAAATTCATAGAGTAGATGCGTCGGAATAACATGCGAGTTGGTGAACATTTTGCGAGTTTTAATTGGAAGCACACACTGCCTTCACATAAGATCTGAAGTTCATCCTCTCGTCCATGACAATTCCAAGGTTCAACACGGTATAGTATATTACATCACCACTAAATAAGATCTACGGCAGCAATTTCGGCACCAGCATTGGGTTATACGCGTCAGAAAATCCACGGAAGCAATTTCGGCACCAGCATTGGGTTATACGCGTCAGAAAACAGTATAGCTTGTGACTTTTTTGGATTTAATGTCAGGAAATGAGGCCGTGCTCACCGATTAACCTCATCAAGTCTCGATTGAGCCTAAACACGGCACTGTTTAAGTCTTTCTTGCTAAACGTAAGATACAGCTGTACATTATCAGCGATTATGTGATGGCAAGCCGATTTGAGACACCCAGGTAGGTCGTTAATATAGAGTGAAAACAATAAAGGGCCAAAGACTGATCCCTGGGTATGCCGGACTTGTTATGGATCGGTTCGAAAATGTGACCATCAATGCTAGCACATTGATAGCGATAGAGATAACTGCATTAATTTTACCGCAGTGGATGAGAAGTCAAATTTAGCAGTCTAAAATGGTTAAGCGAATCAAACGTCTTGATTATTGCTCTTCTGTTTGGAGTGAATGCGTTTGATCAAATTGAAAGAGTTCAGAAAAAATTTACCAGATAATTTTATTAAAAATTCAATTTGGGAAATCCTCTTCCTGCGTATCGTGACCGTTTGACTGTTGAGTCTACAAGAATTGAAAATGATTAAACCATGCTGTTCAAACGTTGATTCATCGTTACGAAACTGCCTCAAATCCTCAAAACTTACAAAGCATGATGCAATATTCTACCTTTCAACAATGTCTACAAACTATCAATAAAACTCGCCAATCTATAGACTTCAAAGGAACCACGACAAATTCTTCTCCAGTATAAATTTACAGGAGGGAAAGTTGTCTATGTTACATTATTACTTCTCGCTAATGTATTTTATTTTTCGTTAATAATTTTTCACTTGATAATTTTTCTACTTTTTTATTGAATATGTTAATTGATAAAGCCTGTTTTTTATCGTTAACCTTAATAAAACAAAAAATACATTTCATGGTGTTAAGTTAATACTTTAAAACGCACGAGCGTGAGAGACAACCGGAAAAACACGTTAATACAAAATTGCTTGGAACGTGTTCGACCGAAATTTGTTGAAAATTCGAAAATGTTCGAAATTATTATAGCGGCTATTCCACTGAAAAGTTGAAAATAAGAAAGTAGATGACCTGGGAACCACGTTTTCCGGTTAAGGGGCCATCCATAAATGACGTCCAGTTTTTTCGGTGCTGCTAGCACATTTAAATCGTTAATAACTCGATAAATATCCATTCTGGCGAGTCAAATGTGTGTGGGGGTAGGACACATGTTTGACTCGTCAGAATGGATATTTATCGAATTATTAACGATTTAAATGTGCTGGCAGCACTGTTCGTCTTCGTCTGACAGTGTTTTCTTGTATGAAAGACTTATAGATAAGGTTTTTCCTGAAAAATCTTTCATACATCACAACCCTCGCACCTTTGTACGCTTCAGGAGATTGACACGGTTCCCAGGTCATATACAAAATTCATTGCATGGAATTGCCCATTAGATACTTTTAGTTTACTTTGATGAGATTATTCACAGGCGTCTGTGAATAGCATTTTGTAGTTTTTATTAACAATATTCGCAGGTGAAACACCTGAAACACCTAAAGGATCTATGCTTTTAATGGTTCTTTTAACTGATGATTCCACTTGAGAAGCCGTTCATGAACCTTAGGAATTGCATTCCGTGAAAGGGAAATACTGTTCCAACGCGCGTGCGAATGGACGCTTCAAAATAATATTCGACGCCTCTGAATAGTCACACCCTCCGTGAAAATTACTGATATCCACAATTTTTATGTAGACACATGTAGACAATAGGCTTTATAATTTTGTATGCACAACATACTCATACACCAAGTCAAAACATAAACATGAAAATTATGAGATCAATTGGACTTCAAATAAAGAACGTAATGGAGCTGTTTATTTGATTTGGGTAAGATTTATGCGATTCAAACGAAAACCGAAAGAAAACACTTAATGTAAATACGAGTGCATTGTGGCTAGGCAATGAACATAAAAATTAAACTCATCATTTGCATAAGTGAAAAGCGCAAACATAAAAAGTGTATTAAACAATTAAACGCTACAAATGTAATGTTTTTTTATTGTTTCCACGAATGCTCGCGTTAAATGTGCAATGTGCAAACACTCATTAAAGAGTTAGAGACGAATGAAGAAATTATGCTGTGAACATTATGAGGGAACACGATGTTTGTCAGTGGCAATCGGAGAAATGATGAGTTGGCACGATTGTATTTCTTTGTAGGTTCTGTGTAGGTATACAACACACACTGGGTTTCAAATGTCAATGTTCACTTTTGAATTGACACCATCTTCCCGCTATTCCAGAAGTGCCTAACAACGGAGCTCATTTTGTTGTATGGAACAAAGCTTACAAAAGCAATGAATAGAAATGTGAATGTTGTAACTAAATTCATGCTGAACAAGTTGTCACAACGAAGTTCATTGCAATAGAAATATTTCTGTTAAATCTATTGTTTTAAAAATTAAACGACGAAATTCGATCCGTGTGAAGTTTAAAGCGATACGAAAAGTAAACGGTAGCATTTAAGCAATGCACGCAAATATTTTCTAATTTTCCCTTTGTTAGTTGTTAAGCTGATAATTATTTTCATTGCTACTGCCCACTGAAATATTGTAGGTGTAAGTGGATTTTATTTCTCAGTGACATATGAACATATTCGAGAATTGTGTCATTTATTGTTATATCTCATAGATAGCTCAGCTGCTGATAACTGTAGCCATACCCACGCTGCATAATTTAATATACGACCATTACTCACGATAAATGATTTCAGTTCGTGCATGATGTACTGAACAAAGATTATTCAAGGTCACTGTAAACTTGATTTAAGACTTTCGGTATTATTTCGTGCAACGATGAGTATTTCTCTCACCAGCCTGTGATCCGAATAGGAAGGAGGTGGGAACAAATTTCTCAATACCGGTATTTAACTGTTCTACGGATTGTATTTTTTTTAAGGATTTTGAAGAAAAGAATAAATGGGCAACATGCCAGTCGATTGACATCGCTTGTAGAAAGGAATTCAGAGACAAACGATTTTATCAGATAGTAAAACTTGCGTAGTTTGGAAATCAGGCGGAAAGCAAAGGTCAG
Organism: Pseudolycoriella hygida; assembly: GCA_029228625.1. NCBI lineage: Eukaryota > Metazoa > Arthropoda > Insecta > Diptera > Sciaridae > Pseudolycoriella > Pseudolycoriella hygida. Next base: position 185,696,491 of record CM055403.1, on the reverse strand, counting down.
CCTCAAAACCTCAGAAACATAATTTTGACCTCCGTACATGTTCGAGGTATGTGTAGGAATTGTGAACTGCCTTCACACAAGAGCGAGTGGAAAAACGCCCAGTGGATTACATTCCGGAAAGATATTATCGTCCGCCGGATAAGACCTTCCAACGTGGTGATAATATCGTCTGCCGGACTATCATATAACACACCGATAATGGATGATATTATCTTCCTGTGGTTGATATTATCGTCAGGTGAATGATTTTACTGTCCGGTGGATGATATTATCGTCCAGTGGATGATAATATCGTCCGGTGGATGATATTATCGTCCGATGGATGGTATTATTGCCCGGTGGATGATATTAGGGAGCGTCAGATTGCAATCACTAAATCCAACAAAAACGCTAAACACTAACGGTAAAGTCAAATGTCCAAGATTCATTTCTGTCAAAGCTTGAAAATTGAATTTATCGTTAGTGTTCAGCGTTTTTGTTAGATTTAGTGGTTGCAATCTGACGCTCTCTATTATCGTTCGCTGGACGATATTACCGTTGGGTGGATCTTATTACCGTCCGGTGGATGATATTGTCGTTCGGTGTGATGATATTATCGATCGATGAATGATTTATCGTTCGGTGGATGATGTTATCGTCTGGTGGATGATATTTATCGTCCAGTGGATGATATTATCGTCCGGTGAATGATATTATCTTCCTGTGGTTGATATTATCATGAGGTGAATGATTTTACTGTCCGGTGTATGATGTTATCGTCCGGTGGATGATATTATCGTCCGGTGGATGATATTATCTTTCAGTGGATGATTTATTTCATCAAATAATCCTGATACATTTTACAAAATATTTACATTTAAAAAAAGCAAAAAACAAAAACAATTTGTAGAAGAAATTGAAAAAATTTTATTCATGAACAGAGTGGGTCTGTACAGTTTTTCCTGGTTCAACCTGAAAACTATTATTTTGTCTGTGAGGTGTCCGGAGGATAATATTACCTTCCAGAGGATGATAATATCATCCACCGAACGATAATATCATCCACCGGACGGTAATATCATCCACCTGACGGGAATATCATCCACCGAATGACAACATCATAAACTGGACAATTGAACCATCCACCGGACGATAATATCATCAACCGAACGATAACATCATTCGCCGAACGGTAATATCATCCACCTAACGGTAATATCATCCACCGAACGATAATATCATCCACCGGACGATAATATCATCCACCGGACGATAATATCATCCACCGGACGATAATATCATCCACCGGACGATAATATCGTCCACCGGACAATAATATCATCCACCGGACGATGCTATCACCAAGCTTTAGGGTAAGAGATCGTATCAACATTAATTTCATTCAATTTTACCGATGAAAAGTAAAAAGTTACCGATAGTTATTTACCGATTTTTTAAACAGATATTTTTAGCAAAAGGGAATTAAGTAGCGAAACAAAGTTAGCTATTCACAGGTCAATATTCCGGCCGACGATTCTGTATGGTAGTGAGAGTTGGGTTGACTGCGGATATCTCGTGCATGACCTGGAGGTTTCTTATATGAGGGTTCTTAGGAATATAGCGAAGGTTAATAGGAGGGAGCAGTGGGATAATCATATAAGGAACGACGACATTAGGGAAAATTTAGGGATTTCGTCAGTGGAAGAGGCGGCAAGGGCCAGTCGTCTGCGCTGGTTCGGGCACGTTCAAAGGATGGGTAATAACAGGCTACCGAAAAGGATCTTGGATGCACAAGTCCCGGGTGTTAGGCCAAGGGGTAGACCAAGGAGAAGGTTTATCGATTCAATTAAATCAGATTTAGAAGTTAGGGGACTTTCTCTGGGCGAACAAACCATCTCCTTGGCGGGCGATAGGAGGGCATGGAGGACGATAGTTCACCAATCTGGGGTTGCGGCAGAAAGACCTCACACCGGAAGGTACTAACGGTCTATAAAGTTTGATGATGATGATGATGATATTTTTAGCAGGATGCAAGCGGAAATATGTGAGGCCCAAAAGCCCAAAAGACCTTATAACATTTTGTAAAAGGAAAAATTTCCTAGGAAGGTAGTTGAACTCTCCTAATTTGAATTCTAGAAATTTGAATTTTCTATAAAACTGTTCCAGCGGAAGAAAATATCCATGATGGATGATCACAAAAGACAAAAAATTGTTAACAGATAAAAACCTATTTCAATTACGAAGTATTTAGCTATATTCCTATTTTCTAAAAAAGCCTCCAATCCCATTTCAAATGGAAAAATTAATTTCAGATTTTTTTTTTCAATTAATTTTATAACATAACGTGGAGGAGAATGTATGTACCCACTTGGCCAAGTGCCATATTTCATTTTTATTCAAACGTATCTTCTGGCGTTAAGATTTTCTAAAAATAATGAAACAACAGATTCGTGTACGGCGATGAAAAAAATGGTCGTATATTTAGCGATAATGTAATTTCTCATGTTTTTTATAAGCGAGATCTAATGCATAGAACGAGTTCAATGACGAACTCGGTTATTTTTGGCTTCCATATTAGAGACAATCAATGAAGTTCTATATTTGCAATGTTTACAGGTGGAATCGTGTGTGGAAATTGTGCTTTGTTCCCTGTGAATTGAGTTCCTCAATTTCGCCGTATCGATGAAATACTGAAAAGTTTCTTATGATTTCCCTAAAAAATCTCTCTTAAATATTCTGTAATGGCACCCAAATTTTTGCAAATTTGGTAGACCCCTTTTTTTAATTAGTTGATTCGTTTCTTTCTACATCTACAAACAAAACAAATTTCTTTCGTTTATATCTTTCCCCATTTGGAATCTACTGCGACTTCCGCGCTCTTCAGATAAACGAAAATTAGCAAATACGTCGTCATAAAATAAATAAGTCGATAATTGTTGCTGCCACTCTGGAAAGCATTTGAATTGAAATTTATCAGAAATTAAAGAAGCTAATCTAATCCAAGTATTCGTTAGGCACGTCCTTGATAAATTACATCTGTTGCGTCACTGATCGTATGAAGACGCCATGCACAAATCGGATCTGAAGGAATAGGTAACGCAAAATATTTGAACTGTTCCAAAGAATGAATGTCAGATTTATTTTTTAATTAAAAATGTTCATGATTCATCCCGAGGGTCTGATAAGCAGAAAAAACCAGGTTCGATATCAGCGAAAATAAAAAGTAATATATTACAAAACAAGGGGTATAATCGCGTTATTATAGTCTAGGTGAAGGGAACATTTCAAGCGGCGTCAGCCCCGAGAAAATTCTCTTCACACCGAAGCGACGCGAAATACCACTATGAGCCTATGGCCAAGTATCTCGACTATATAACTCCAAAAAATCTGCAATAATTGGCCCAGTATCGGCTTCGATGTTGTAAAAATATAAAAAACTAAAAAACTAAAAAGCTCGGAAAAAATTAAGGAAAAAACCAAAATCATTTTTTTTGTCTGGGGTGACCTAAGGTCCTCAGTAGAGGCCTCGGACAAATATTTACATAGACAAAAATATTTCCCTCCATTTTCTCTACAACATAGAGACAAACCATTTTTTTGTCTAGGGCAGACCTTAGGACCGACCTAGGGCCATAATGATATGCCTCGGACACATATTTCTATAGACAAAAATGTTTCCCTTAATTTGCTCTGCAACATAGCAAAAAAATTTTTTGGCTAGGGGCAACCTTAGAGCAGATCTGAGGCCTACTTCAGCCCTAAGCACAGGCACCAGGTCCAAATTTGTTTTTGAATATAATTCGGTACTCGATTACCTCTCAAATAGAAAAAGAATCAACAAAATCATTAGGATTTATCCAACTTATGTAAGCGAACACGTTGGGCCCTAGTAGAAACTCAGTTTTAGGGTCTTGACTGAGTCCAAGGCTTTCTAATCAAAAAATGTGCTTCCATAAAACGAGAGACAGTCCTACACCTTTCGATCAAAAAACAAATTTGAAAGTCGGAAAAGATTTACTCGAGTTATGTACAAAAAACATGTCGAGCGCTTGCAGAAACTCGTTTTTAATGCCCTAGCTATATCCTAGGGCCTGATCTCAAAAACGTTTCTTCTACTAATTGTTCGGCTTTCATAGACCTGTCGATTAAAAAAACAATTATGAAAATCGAAAAAGATTTACTCGAGTTATGTACAAAAACACGAAGCGCCCTAGCCAAGTCCAAAGACTCAAATCTAAAAAAGTTTTTTCCATAAATTGTCTGCCATGCCCAGATCTTTCAAACAAAAAAAAAATAATGAAAATTTATGACGGACGGACGGACGGACGGACATTTTTTTTATTGTTGATTCGTCATCTAAGGACCATGATCGAATCTCCAGGTCGAATCGCCAGGTTGAAATCGGGGTGGTTACAAACGTCGTGGTAAACGCATAAGACCCCTTTTCGAAGAACTTCGTTCTTCGTACGGGTCTAACAAATACTACACTCCAAAATACAAGGAGAAATGAATCGGTGGGAAAATGACTAACTAGTAAACCCGGTGTCCAGAGTTCGAGACTCGCTCAGTGCATGTTTTTTTCATAGTGAAACGTTTATCTAGAACAAACTATAATACAAAATTATGCATCTAGAAGGATAATTTTCACTAAATAACATATGATTTAGTCTTTATTTAGTCTAGTGTTTAATAAATGGGTTAGTCATCGCGTATATCGCATCTCTTTCTTTTCTTTTTTCACGTTTATTTTGCTTTACTTTACTTAATTTTTTCAGTGGCTTTATTTTACTTTTACACTTCTTTCGTTCCTCCTTAATAGATTCGTAGGGATTTTTTGAAAATATTACTCCTCCTCATCATTAACACATCACTAAGACACTAAGTATTCAACACCAAAAGAGCAGCAACGCATCACTAATACAACATTTACAGCACTCGTACATCAAAAATACATCAAATTAATATCATTAATAGATGTATCAGAGATGTACTGATGTTGTACTGGTGATGTATTATTGTTGTAAAAGTGACATGAAATTTACATCATGAACACATCAAATATACGACACCAAACAACAACATATCACTAATACAGCATTTACAACACTCATACATCCAAAATACACCAAATTTACATCAAAATTATCATTTTGAAAAATTTTGAAACACACTCCATCAATAGCCTCAGCAAAGTCCTGAGCCATAAATTGTCTAGTCGAATCTCCCAAAAAAAAGCGTACAGCATGCCAAGTTTCTTTATAAATTATTTCCATAGATAAGAAGTGTCTGGCTGCAGTAATGCTGACATAATCAGATAAATTTATTAATATTCAGCAACAAAACAAATCAAGTGGTTGAGTAAATCGGAAATGAAACACAAATGAATTATATGTTTAAACACTTGAAAGTGCATTAACGGTGAAATGAGACGACTGTATCTAAATCGACTGACGTTCTGAAGATGTTCAACAGTCAATTATAATAATAATTTCGGAGCGAACGAAAATAGACGTTCCGAGTTTTTTTTATTGAAAAATTATCAATTTGTAATATTTTGTTCTTCGCAAATGAAGACGTTGTATTTTGGTTGCTGTGGCCTAATAACGATATTGCTCTACATATTGCATTTCCTAGGAAATCGACTAAAATAAAATATCTAAATGTACAAACAGATTAATAAACAGATACGACAAGCCCGAGCGCAGTCAAGGCTCCGCATCTGCAACGAAAACACCACGCAGGCTTTGATGGACCTGAAACGCATTTGAGTTAACTTTGGAGACATTACTCTCAGAGTTAGAGTTATAAATGTACAGTACAAATTTCAACAGATGGCCACAGTAATCATTTCCGTTACGATTCGCTAGACCCACCTGTGATAGATACGTCAACAATTTGCCCAGCACGTCTATCAGCATATCAAATTGCATGACTGACGATTTGCACTGGATGCCGAATTGCTGATCTCATCTAATTATCTCTATAATACAATTGTCCTAGATGTTAATTTGTGAGAGTCATGTCAATGACAAAAATAATTCAAACAAAGAGCTTATCTGAAAAACGTTCATTTAAAAAGTAAGTAATGAGTTGTAATTTAGAATTCCTTGTAGGTTATTCAGAATTGTAAAGATATTTTTATTTAGCTCGGGAAGAGTCTCTGAACTAGCTATTGATTGTAGAAAACTCAACGCCAGCGTATTTTTCGAATTACGTTACTGACATGCCCAAACACCCAAAAAATTCACTTTGTTTAGCACTCCGTCTGTTCACGTTTTAGATCAGGAAATACTTCCCCCTCCTTAAGTTCTAGAGCATTGTTTTCTTCAACAACCAGAGGCAACAACATCTTCTCCTAGGTAAAAATTGTTCAAATTTCCGACCGGCAGCACAGAAACGAGCCGAAATTATTTTAATAAATTCATCATTCGTAAAATAATTCCAGATCTGGGAATACACAAAGTAATCGACGTTTGTCAGGGAACATTTATCGAATTGATTATTTTGAATAGAACGCAAGATCTCGTGCAGTAACCAATGTCATCGACCACGAATGCCACTGCAGTAGCTCGAGCCGAATGGAGCAAGATCCAAATAGTTAAAGATGACATTAGAGCTTCAACCGGCAAAACTATCTATTTGACATCGTAGAAAATAAAGCTGCTGAGAATTGCCTATTTTTGTGTGTGCTGGAATTCCTGAACAAAGACGTGAACATTTTTCCAAATTTACCGATCAATGTAAACGATTTGCGAACAATGGTTGTTGATCACGTACTGAAACCACCGATTGAAGAGGAAGAATCAAATTTTGACCGTTTTTGTACTCATCTAATCAACAATCTGCAAGAAAAAATACCAAGTTTCTCTTCCAATGGAAGCATTGAAGGATGACTACGCCAACTACATGTCAACGCGGCATACGTTCGGAACCACAGTTGAGTTATGTGCTATGGCAGAAATCTTTAACTTTGGTTTTTACGTCATTCGACGGATGGACAACGAAAACTATAAATGCTACGACTACGGATCGATGGACAATTTCGCGGGTTATCAACGACCTCCAACGATTTATATATTATTCACTGGGGAGGTTTGCGACGGTCATTTCCAGTTATTGTTTCCGAAATTACCAACCACAGACATATCCATTCCCTTAGGCGCATACAAACTCGTCGAAAATTGCACAACACGACTTCAAAGATGAATTTCTTGGTTGATTCTTCGATTTTCATACTGACTGTCTTTGAGTCTCAGAGCGCTGAATAACAATTCGCTTCAAAACCACTAGGAATTTCATCCCTTTTTCGTCGGACAAGGCTCGTTTCGACTTATTATGAATTACTTTAACGTTTACAACTTATTTCGACAAGATTCTGACGAAAATATGGAAAATATATTTTTTTGAGGTTATGTATGGGGAGAAATCAAACCTGTCACTTTGTCTAACAACTTTACGACTATTAATCTGCGGCCTACATGCACAAATATTTTTCCCGACATTTTGAATATTCTTAAATCACGTTTTAAGAATTCTTACATTTAAATTGTGAATATTTCACGAGATATAGATTTTTGAACATGAATATAACGGATTAGCCTACTGTGGCGACGCGTCAATAATGAACCTTTGATGAAACCTTTCAAGATTCAGTGACGGAGAAAATGGAGGAGATTTTTTATTTAGTGTGATTTTAATTAAATTATAAATTGCTGTTTAGACAAATTACTTTAATGTACGAATGCTGGGAAATAAAAATGTAAATTTTAGTAGATTTTTCACCATTATTATAGAGTATTTTGCTTTGATTTTGAAACACAAAATGGTTTTTGAAGATGTACTTGATCACGACGAGAAAGCTCTCTACCAAACCAACATGTCTATGATTGGTACAAACAATACAATACAAAGAAACTAGAAACAGTACAACACATGAGATAAACCGCATCGTACGGGTCTAACTTACTGCCACTGTTTATGCTATGCCTTCGATATGCAATTTTGAAGTGAAACAATAACAACGGATATTATTGCGAGTTTAATTTATTAATATTCCGAGGCTTATGTTAGCCAAAAGTGAATGCATCATCTACTAAATTAATCGTGCGTTCAATTGACGCATTTTTAGGATAAATATTTTGTAACTCCACACAGTGATTACAACCCACATCAATAAAGCAGAATCTTGAAAATAATTGAACTTTTTGCACTTTGAGAATGTTGGTTTACTCAATGAAATTTAATTCCTCAAATGAAAATAGAAATGAAATTTAAAAATTCAAACAATTTTATGCACAAAATTCAAACTTTATTCATAATTCAAAATATTTTTAAACGTTATTATCGATCCAGGTTCTGAATGAAGCAACACGAGCGTAAACGCCAGGTAAGTTAGGACGAGCACACCCTCTTCCCCATGACACAACACCAACCAATGTGCTTCCTTGGGTTAGTGGACCGCCGCTGTCTCCTTGCTGCAAATCGAATATAACACAATTGAAACATTCAAACACAAAACTTCAAAAGAAAAACTTACGCAAGCGTCACGACCACCAGCAGCGAATCCAGCACACAACATCTGGGCGGTAATACCACCACCATAATTGGTGTTACATTGAGCGTTAGCAACAACTGGTTTGGAAACAGCGCGTAGACCAGCTGATCCAGCACAACCTTCACAAGTAGCACCCCATCCAGCAACAGTGACAGTGACTCCAGCAGCAAGACCAGCGCCTGCACCATGTAAGGCAACAACAGCAATTCCAGCAAGCCCAGTGTTGAAGTTAGCTCCCACACGAACGATACTAATGTCATTGTTCAATGTTTGTGCATTGTAGCTGGGATGGTTAAGAACAGTGGTTGTTGTTTGCAGTTGACCACCACTAGCATGTTGTGTGGATCCAGCACGAAGTTCGAAGCCATTACCAGCGATACCAACAGTACAATGAGCAGCACACAATGCTCTGTTCGGTCTAATGAGTGAAGCGCCGCAACGGTGAGAACCCAAGCGGCGTAAAGTAAGTGTCCACGGGAAAGAATTGATGCTGACAGCGTCTCCTCCAACAATGCGGCCCTCTTCTCCCATTGGGACCATACCACCGTGTTCGGCGAGCAATTGAGCAAGCCCATTTTGCTCGAAAGGAACGTCCTCATCCAAATATGAGTCTACATCTAGGATTGAAGCTCGATGAGTGAACTGAGACGAGTTTCAGTTTCTAATCTTACCAGATGCAACAGCACCCGCAACAAGAACAGCTAACACAATGAACAATTTCATTTTCGATATTGTACTGCAAAGCTTTTACTCCGAGATGGAGCCTTATATATCAAAGGAGGAGCAATGATAGCTACTTATCATAAGTGAATTGTATTTTTTCTCTGATTTCAAGTTAAGATTGTGAAATACCTAATCCAATGTAAATAGAGGAATCATGACGTACGCTTACGATATTGAGCACCTGACATCTGTCAAGTGTTATCACAGAAGAAGTGGCTACTTATCAATAGTACACCAGATAGAGATTATTTTAGAAAATCTTTGTATTTTATCTAAACTAAAGCAAAAACAAAATTTTTATGTTTATGAAATGATCAGGAATTTTTAGGATAAACATTTTGTTACTCCACAACTGTGATTACAACCTACATCAATAAAGCAGAGTCCTGAAAAAAACTGAATTTGTTGCACTTGAAGAATGTTAGTTTACTCACTGAAATTTAATTCCTCAAACGAAAATAGAAAAGAAATGAAATTTAAAAATTCAAACAATTTGATGCAAAATTCAAACTTTATTTAAAATTCAAAATATTTTTAAACGTTGCTGTCGATCCAAGTTCTGAATGAAGCAACACGAGCGTAAACACCAGGTAAGTTAGGACGAGCACAGCCTCTTCCCCATGATACAACACCAACCAATGTGGTTCCTGAAGTAAGTGGACCACCACTGTCTCCTTGCTGCAAATCGAATATAACGCAATTGACACATTCGAACACAAAACTTAAAAATAAAAACTTACGCAAGCGTCACGACCACCAGCAGCGAATCCAGCACACAACATCTGGGCGGTAATACCACCACCATAATTGGTGTTACATTGAGCGTTAGCAACAACTGGTTTGGAAACAGCGCGTAGACCAGCTGATCCAGCACAACCTTCACAAGTAGCACCCCATCCAGCAACAGTGACAGTGACTCCAGCAGCAAGACCAGCGCCTGCACCATGTAGGGGAACAACAGCAACTGCAGCACCAGTGTTGAAGTTAGCTCCAACACGAACAATACTAATGTCATTGTTCAATGTTTGTGCATTGTAGCTGGGATGGTTAAGAACAGTGGTTGTTTGTTGTAGTTGACCACCACTAGCATGTTGTGTGGATCCAGCACGAAGTTCGAAGCCATTACCAGCAATACCAACAGTACAATGAGCAGCACACAATGCTCTGTTCGGTCTAATGAGTGAAGCGCCGCAACGGTGAGAACCCAAGCGGCGTAAAGTAAGTGTCCACGGGAAAGAATTGATGCTGACAGCGTCTCCTCCAACAATGCGGCCCTCTCCCATTGGGACCATACCACCGTGTTCGGCGAGCAATTGAGCAAGCCCATTTTGCTCGAAAGGAACGTCCTCATCCAAATATGAGTCTACATCTAGGATTGAAGCTCGATGAGTGAACTCTGAAGAGACGAGTTTCAGTTTCTAATCTTACCAGATGCCACAGCACCCGCAACAAGAACAGCTAACACAATGAACAATTTCATTTTTGATATTGTACTGTGAAGCTTCTGCTTCGAGATAGTGCTTTATATAGGAAACGAGGAGCAGTGATAGAGTACTTATCAGCAATGATGTGTAGTTTTTTACTGATTTAAGTTGAAGATTAAGACATACCCACTTCATTCTAAATAGTGGCAGCATGACGTACGCACTAGATATCAAACATCTGACATCTGTCAAAAGTTATCAGAGCACAAGTGGCACCTTATCAATAATACACCTAAAATAACACATAAACTATTCGCGAAACTATTGTTACACATTTATGATGTTTCAATCGTTGAACGTCCTTTCTCTTCACGTAACTATCCTAACTAAGAAGAAGTTACAATTCGACTACCTGTTAGAGGTTTGCGATGGATAAAGGGACGTGTTTTAAAGGAGTCGTTATATAGAAAGCGAATATTCACGTAACTATCGCATTCACTCCATAAGAAATAATGAGTAAACAGAGGACAAAACAAAATTTTCTGCGATTGTTCCTAGTTATTCTTTCGTAAGGAGTGAATGCGGATTTATATCCTTTCATATACTTTACCCACTCTAATTCTCGCGATATAGTCATTTACGTTACAAAGACAAGAGCCGAAAGTACTTTTCATTTTATCCATATTCATTTAACCTGAGTCGAAAAAGCTCAAGGGTACGGATTACATACATTCAAGGACTAAATCAACAAACTCATAAGATAAAATAAATAAACAAACGGAGCTTTGTGCTCCTCCCTTCCCTTAGGCCGTCGCGTGAAGCGAATTTGGCGGAACAATTGGCTGTTTCAACCTCCGAGTATCAGGGCGGTCATAAGACAGTATAGAACTGTCTATCCTTAGCTGCTTCCCTCATGAGGGTATGGAAAATGCCTTGAAAATTTGTATCCCAAAAAAACGGCAATGAACAAATATTTTTGGAAATTTTAATCTTTGAACGGCTGCAGTATAAATTTTAATTCTGTGAACGGCTGCAGTATGCAGGCATACATTGAAAAACATGAAAATGATAAAAACACTCACTCAGTATCACTAGAAAGAAGGAAATCCTTATCAGATTTCTTTGCAAACGGAAAACACTCACTCGATGTCACTAGGTAGGTGAAAAACGTTTCAAATTAATTTTCAATTTGAAATCATGTAATTGACAAAATTCTCATTTTATGGGGGAACTTTGATCGAAAATTGAGACTGGCCAAACCACTATTTTAAACTCAAAAATATATTCAATCACAAGTTTTATACTCAAAAAATTCCTTCATAAATTTTGACAAATCTCATTAGGAATGTACTTTCTTCAGCGTTCAGATTTCTCAATTCACCTGGGGTATTCTAACTTGAGGATTTTCCAAGCGATAACGAAGTTGTGCCTCATTTATTTTCCGTTTTGTGATCTGTACTGGGTTCTGTTGTAAGCATACTGGAGATCTTGTGAATTCTAGAATTTAATTACTCGAATCGGCGTTCTTAGGATCGAATGTCCTGGATACGAAGATACGTGATCTCGTAAGATGGAGCTAGAGGTGTGCGGGCCGACCTTTTTTGGAAGCCCGGCCCGGAACGAACCCGATCCGAAATTAAAACCCGAAGCCCGACCGCCCGGAAAACGCTGGCGGCTCGGCCCGACCCGACCCGAACCCGATCCGAAATTAAAACCTCAAGCCCGAACGACCGGGATTTTCTAAACCCGAAAGCCCGAAACCCAAACCCGTGAAAAGTAGTTCGGGTCGGGTTCGGGCGGGCTTTTTTTTCGAATTTCGGGCAACCCGCTCACCTCTAGATGGAGCCCGAATTATTTAAGAAATGTTTTGCTGATCTCCAAACGTCCAGATTTGATGTCTTGAAATTGCCCATAAAATTGCAGTTTTTACATTTCATGCTGAAAATTGCCCTTTTGATTGAAGAACTCCCTGCTTTGTCCTTGAGTTTAGTGATTGTAGTACGTCTGTTAGTACGAATACAGGAAGGTGCAATTGTGGATTCTAAATTATGTTTACGTGCCACATTTTTCAGCCCATGAAATAGTTTCATGTTGTACAGAGGTACTGGAATAAATTGACCATCCTTCTTCAAAGTATTATGGTTGTTAGGTGGTACTATGACCTTATGTTCAAAATACAGATTTCTCATTTCAAGTTCTTTGCGAAAATTAAAGTCCGGATCAGGGGAGTCATCAGAAGATGTCGAGTGAACATCTCCGAAACGGGTCAAGATATTCTTGATTAAAGGTTCCGTGAAGTTTCTGGGATACGAACTCCTTCGAAATACTGCCCTAAGATTTTTTATGGTAATGATGAGCTCCTGCTCCTGCTCAGACGTGATGCATACTGCATGTCGGATGTACTCTCGAATAACGTTTCTTTTCGTTTGGAGCGGGGGATACGAATGGAAGTTCAGGATGCGTTTCGCGCTACATTCTTTTTGTCACCATCTCGTACTAACTGTTCCATTATCAATTCCTCCATTATCATCAAACAGTCCATGAAAGTAATAGAGTTTGTTCCATTTTCGCCTGTTCGTTTTAAATTTAACTTTTTCATGGGACTAGTCAGCTCATTTTCAAATTCTGCAATTGTATTTGCGCTCATGGCTCCAGCAATATCGTCAACATATTTTCCAAGGAATGAAATATAGGATTTCTCTATTTTTGAGATTGCCTGTGTGATTGCATAATTCGTGCATATATCGGCGATTCCCCATCGTTCGTTCTTTAGTTTGCCTATATATTTCTCCATTGGACCGTTTCAATGAAAAGATCGGCGGCGACACTGGTTTGAGCTGATATTACGTGGTAATTATCCTTGATTATTTGTTTAGCAAATGAGAAAGGTATATTGGTGAACATAGATTCATAATCCCACGATGAGACGATGATTATTTCCAAGACGCTTAATACCATTGATTAACCTACAGAATTCTTCGGAATTTCGTATTTTGTTTTCATCGAAAAGAGCAGCAATAAGTTCTAATTTGCGTAGAATCCACAACGATAAATCTTTGGCCCAACGTCTGGTGTTAAAATGTTAGGTCTAGCTGGAAAACCCGCCTTGTGAAAGTGACGAACATAGTAGACTGTCCAGTTTCATACAGGTCCTGTATCTCAGTCGATTATGCACTAAAAACTTCTTCATTAGAATTAACAATCCAAAATGGTACACAATATCAATTTATTTGATGCGTCGTAGCAATCCCAATAGCGGGTATGTAAAATGTATTGGTACATCGTATAATGATTACCAACTATATTGGTTGATTTCATTTTCAGTGCAATAGTAACAGAAAATCTGAAATTCTCGATCAATTCTCGAATTCATTTTTTTTTAATAAAAAACAAACAAATAGCAAGTCACACACTTCACTCCATCACCGCCGACCGATTTTATCTTTTATCACAAATGGAAAACCCACTGGAAAAACAAAATACTAAATAATGTCGTGACATAATTTTCGATTTCATCCATCCTTCGATTCGAAGAAGGTTTGACAGTATGGTTAAGACCGGTTGTTTCGCTCAAAACAAATTCTTTCAGTACAAAAAAAACTAGAAATTACAACTTGCGACAACTTTAGTTTTCGCGTTTGCACCTCTACTTTAACGTAAAGCACTTTGCACCGAGTTGGATGCAACGTTTTATGCAATCGTCTAAAGTTCTGCTTTATGACACTCAGTTGCATAAATAGTACATTTCAACATAATTTCATATATCAAGATATGTACATTTTCCGGTGCGAAGCACGATGATAGTACATACATATCGAGTGTGCATTGGGCTATTTTGAAAGATATTTGTCTGTATGCGAGAATGTGTTGTAAGTAAGCTTTCACTACATACTCATGAGAACACAGACACCGATTCACTCTCGCTTATAGAGAAAAGTATTATTCATTTAAGTAGAAAAAGTTTATTTTATTAAAATCACAGTGAAAGCATCATAAACTTTGTTGATAACATTAGTGAGCATTCACAAATGACATCTGTAGACATTTTTAGACACACCCCACTCCCTGTCTCTTATCGTATGTTTTCTCATATCTCAGTATCTTTATTGTGATGTGTAGCTGAGTTGAGGTGCACCTTCATAAGCTCTAGATTCCAACCTTCCCTTTTCAAACCTTATCATACCATCAACCATATTGAACAAAGGGGAATTACCATTTGATAACCAATGGTTATCTCTACTTCATTTGCGCATGATAAGGTAGAAGTTGTTTCTTTCCGACAGAGTGCTACACAGTTTCACAGTAGTATTTGTAGTGCAAGCTTTGGATTTGATAAGACAGTATCATCGGATCTGTTGCTCAACGAGGCAGTAGGGGACGGGGCTTTGCGTCAAAAATATTCCATTCAAGTCTCAAATTATCGCTTAAGCTATCAGTTAAAATACTAAGAAAGTTAAAAAAATACAGAGAAACTGGATCCCCAGATTAGACAAGACTGGTTTTTCGTGCAACATCAGACGCGTATAACGTAAAATTTTCTCATATTGCCTTGCCATAATCGTGTCAAATTCAAACGTAAAATTCTATCCATCGTAAAAATACTTCAGCTTTTATGTAGTAGGAAATATTACCCACATTAAGCCATAATAAATTAAAAAGAAATTCTGAACGCTGCAAAATTTGATTTAAAAAAATTTCCTCCAAAATTGTCTATTTAGTGCGGCAATAGCACACTTTCAATAACTTCCGAAAACAGACACTTCATATGGCGGCTTGGCTCCATTGATAACTATTATAGTAAATCTATAAATGAAAAAAAAATGTCATATGGAGAAATTTTTTACTGTTGCGTACCTACAGTCCCCGTGCCCCGTGAAATTACTTTGATTACTCCATCAAATAAACGAGTTGATCTATCAACGATTCTTTGACACCGTTCGCTTTGTATGGTGGCAATTGATCCATCAATAAGTTCATTTAGTGATAGGTTTTGAAGCCATAATTTTTGTTTATGGGGTATGTTAACAACGAGCGAAGCTAACAAGTTTCGTGTAACAGTCACAGTTGTGACCAGTCTATAATATAATTGACACCGCAAAAATTTGACTTGTATGTAGGATTGTATGTAGTATTTTTGTAGAGGAAGTCAAATTTTTGCGTATAAAACTGAAAGAACAGAAAGCTATAAAACTGGTGGGTCCGGCATTTGTGACGCATTTTTTTAATCAAATGTGAAAATATTTTGAAAATATTTTTTGCGTTTCGAAGCGTTAAGCGTCACCCAAATTGATATCAGTTGTTTTGGAAGAAGGGACAAAGACTTGCGTCACATTTCCCTTTTAAAAGGGTTTTTGTTGTGATATCAGTTGTGTTGGAACAACGGACGAGGACATATCAAAAGATTTTTTTTTGAGCCGCCGCCGAAGCCAAACCGAAGCGCGGCGGCTACTACTTCCATGGGCGAAAATGATCCCATTTACTGCCTCTACAACATATAAAAAGTTTTTTTTTGAGCCGCGGCCGCGGCCGAACCGAAGCGCGGCGGCTATTACTTCCATGGGCGAAAATGATCCCCTCAACTTCCTCTACAACATATCAAAAGTTTTTTTTGAGTCCCCGTCTATTTTCCGCCATTTTGGCGGTCACTCTGATACACTACACACCCAACCCAACAACTTTCCCTTTGACACCAAACCTCTATCTCGAACACACAACCATTGCCTCATACAAAATGTGCTATCATACACACTACACACACAAACACATACATATGGGCTTTATATGGCGCCTCCTAAGAGCCCTGGCGCCCAAACGAGGCCGGTACCCCCCTTTTTTAAAATCTCACATGACGTAGAATGCCCGCCGAAGGTCCCTGCAAAATTTCAAGAAAAGTTATCGAGCCGTTTTCGAGCACGAGCCAAAAAAGTGGTTTTTCACGGTTTTTCATACAAATGGCCCTGGAACTAACCCACTAACTAACTAACTAACTAACTAACTAACTAATGTAGGATGTTTGCATTAACTTTGGCTTCTATGAAACTGCCCCTTTTGTATAGGAAATGATAATTTTCTAAAGGTCGTATCTTCGGATCCACCGAACCGATTTTATTGAGTGAAAAGACATTTCGCCTTAGAATTTTCCGTAGAATCCTGGAAAAATATTTTCCGGGGGGTACGTCGCAAGTGGGGGGGGGGGAAGTCAAAACTTAGCTGTATATATGGTTCCGAAGTCTACGAAAAAAAAATTTCCGAATTTTTTGTTCGTATGGGGACTTGCGTCACGGGTGCATCGCTACCGCGCGCCCATGATGTATTTTTACCACCTGATGCAAATGGTATCTGGAATAATAATTCTGTTCTGATCCATTCGGGCGACTATTTACACCTATGCGCAAATAGCATCTATCTTTGGGTATTACTTTAAATTGATGAATAGAATTCTGATGAACTAAAACAACTAACGGATGCGTGACAGCCCCTCGATAAATTAGAATAAATTTTAAAAGTAGGAATTAGGAACATCATCAACAAAACGATTGTTTATAAACAAAACTGCGATCATCTTGCTGCTAAAACTTTTTGTGCAAATGCATACAAAAAACTCGAAACCAGTGCCAAGTCTCATAAAAAAGACGAAGTAATAACTTTTCCATGAAACAAACACACCTACCTAACGACATGTTTATAAAACACTGATGCACACAATAAAAAGTCCAAAAATAAGATTGGAAATCCGATTTTCATTAGGAATTCATTTCTTTAATAACTCACCATCACCATTTGATATAAACATCAATAGTTGATTCTTACCATCCATTCATATGCATTATGGTTAACCGGAATTGACAATAAATGGAATGGCATTTATTGCTCGAAATAATAAACCGAACGACTTAGATGTTGCAGCTCAATTGAAAATCCATGACAACGACGCATGGATTGAAAAAATCGTTAAATCAAAACACAATTTTTAGCACAACATGGAATCAGTCACATCATAGCTTATGTTTGTGTACCTTCATAGTTTGGCTATTTAAAAATTAAACATAAAACTGACAATTACATCATCACATCATCAACAGTGCAAGAACTTCATTTGTTTTGTTTTTTTATCAAAAATACAGCAGCAATAAATTATTGATCAATTTTGCACTCAATCAAACAATAAAAATGAATGAAACAATTAAACGAAACCGTTTTATTTGTAGCCTTTTAACTCATTCAGAAATTTCCGCGCATTTTCTTTCGTTTCTTTTTTCATTCAAATCAATGCGAAGACGTACATCACGACGCGACATGTTCTGTAAAACTGTTCTTCTTAAAGTCGCTTTGCCTTTTTGTGTGTACGGCGGGCGATGATGTTTCTTTCTTTAAAATATATGGTAGAGAAAACGGTATATGCAAACCTAACTCAAACATCACATTATTATTTAATTGTATTTTATGTTTGATATGGCGTATGCTTTAAGAGTACTTCACTTTGAATATTTATTCATAACATGACGCAAATATTGAAATTTTTCGCTAGAATTTACACTGACCATCACTTTTGTCGATTAGTCCGGGAATTAATGGTTGCTTTTCGATAGTATATTGTAACACAAGGGGTAAAATAGCAGTAAAATATGATAATTAGCGAGATGATGAGAATGAAATCCATCAGAGTATTGGAGTGCAACCAGCTTCCGCTAGAGTACCGCCAGCCATCGCTAGATAATCGAAGATACAATTATAGTACCGCCAGTTATCGATAATAAACGCTAATGTTACTTGCGAATGCCTTCCCGCTGCGCCACCGCCGTGTAGATCAAAGGTTGAGCGACCCTAGCCTCTAATTAAATACTCAAATCATCCCCCCACTATTTCACGATTTGGGTATATGTGGAACCAAAGGAAAGATATTGATTGAAAGAAATTAGTAGAGCATTGCAACGGTGGAATGCATCATCTATCTCCGGGATGATTTATTGACAGCAGCAAAAAATTAGTAACTGTGTACGAAATACTTTGAGATTGCATTTGTAGTTAGATAAAAAAGTTACGATTCGTAAAGTCAAAATTCTTGTCAAATTATATCAATTATATATTGTACTGAAATTCATTTTCAAAATGTGTTCCAATATAAACTGTCATCACAGTATGAAAATATTACATTCAGTTCAGTGGTTTGACAACCTTCTTGGCGCGAACATATTAAACATATGGAATTTCAATTCAAAATTCATTTTAAAGTGAACGGTTGTCATACACTGTACTTTCCATGTTGGGACACACAAAAATCGTTCATCGGCATTCCTCACCTCCTTTTTCAATGTATCAACCAGAGAAACGATAAGAGATGAGACCGTTCGTGCTTGCAACGCGTCACGCCATCCGTCGACGATGCGACGGGTATGTAAGTTCTAAATTTCCTTTAGAGATTTTTCGGTGTATAAATACATCAATTTTACACCAATTTTCGGTTCTATAATTTTCCATTTACAGGCTAGAGCGTGATGAAATTATGGTCGGCGAAATATGATTTGTGCTAGAAGATCGTAATTCGCTCAGGCTGTGATTTTTAAAATGAAAATTATAATAAAAAACGCAACGCTTGGATAAAAACCATACATCAACATAACGGACATACTTTTCAATTATTCTCACTTTGTTGATGCTTTAATATGATGCTGTGGACTGAATTAATCGTAAACGTAAAATAATTTTGCGCATAAAATACTTTACGTGTTAAAACAACACGCATTTAATAGCTAATTATTCAATTAAACAGTTACGTTAATCATCAAACATAATTATGGAGGGAATATCTGTCCATCGGAAACTTTATGAAGAGAGTCTATTAACGTCAAGCACTGAATGTTAAACATAAAATTCCATTTTCGTAGCTAAGAAGCAAATCTGGGAAAAGAAAAAAAGTCAACAGCTGCGTATGAATTTTTAATTCGCCTGGATGTAGACAATGAATTTTATGAATAATTTTATTGTAGTCCAGCTACTTTCAAACATTAAGTTAGTGTTCCAGAACGTGTTTAATGAGCCTTAGTAAGTCTTATTTTATCATACATCGTCGCAAACTACATCGAATTTCCTCTCCAATAAGCTCTATCACTCATGAAAATCGGTTGGGAATGAGCTGAGATATCGAGGCTTGAAGATGGCATTTTTTCATATGTTTCTTATTCTCCTATCGTTCTTATTTTAATGAAAACTTTTTTTCAAATCTGTGATCTATGTTTTATTAATAGTTTTTTTATCAAGAACTTGCCAGCCCATATTCCCGAAATTTTTACAAAAAGTTAGTCTCGAAAAATTTCATCGGTCGGGAAAATTTTAGGAAGGTCATAACACCTGGAAAAGCGGTCAAATTTTTTGGGTTATATAGGTTTTCAAATTTAAGCTGCGGAACGAAAATACTTAGAGAGTTGTTTTTCTCTGCAAAGTTATACGAGGGGCACCCTAAAAGTTTCGGGAATCGGCTATATCGGCTCGTGTAAACTTTTCGCCAATTTACACAAAAATTAAATTGGTCTTTCCTGATTCAAAAATGATGATCAAAATGAAAATCGATCGTAGCAATCAAAAGATACAACAATTCCAAAAAGTCATTGCAGAGAAAAAATGGATTTATCACGTGAAAATTTTAGAGCCATGATTTTCTACGACTTTAAGTCTAGCTTGACTCCCAAATTGTGTATTGATCGTTTGCAAAAAGCATTTGGAGATGAGGCCCCATCCAAGACCACTGTTTATCGGTGGTTCGCTGAGTTTGAATCGGAACGCACTTACCTCAGTGACGACTTTCGTGAAGGTCGACCTTCCACAGCCATCACCGATGGAAACATTGACCATGTCCGGAACATGATTGAAGCCGATCGACATGTGACCTATGCTGAGATAGCTGCATCCCTTGGGATCGGGAAAAGTCAAATACAAACAATTTTACACGAACATTTAAGCACACGGAAGCTTTGTTCTCGGTGGATCCCACACAAATTGAAAGACGACCAAAAGGAGGCTCGTGTGAAATGGTGCCGAGATTCCCTCAAAAAATTCGACAATGGGGCTTCTGATTCAGTATATAGCATCGTAACAGGTGACGCAAGTTGGATTTACAGCTATGATCCCCAAACAAAACAGCAATCCACCGTTTGGGTGTTTCAAAATGAAGATTTACCAACAAAGGTAATTCGCGCTCGAAGCGTCGCCAAGAAAATGGTCACTACTTTCTTCAGGAAATGTGGTCATGTGGCTACTGTACCACTTGAGGATCGTAAAACAATCAAATCAGAGTGGTATACTACGATTTGTTTGCCAAAAGTATTTGAAGAACTACGTGGAAAGAGTCGAAATCGCAAGATCGTCCTCCACCATGATAATGCAAGCTCCCACACAAGTGCTCTGACCACGACGTTCTTGGAGAAGGAAAAAATCAATTTGATGCTGCATCCACCCTACAGTCCCGACTTGGCACCGTGCGACTTTTATTTGTTTCCGAGTGTCAAGAATAAGTTGCGTGGGAAGCGATTTTTATCTGCGGAAGCTGCTGTCGAGGCATATGAACCAGAAGTGGCCCAAATTCCAACTTCCGAATGGACTCGATGTTTCGAAAACTGGTTTTTTAGGATGAAAAAGTGTATAGATTGTAATGGTGATTATTTTGAGAAGCAATAAAATCGTTTTATAGCAGATTCCCGAAACTTTTAGGGTGCCCCTCGTAAAATTTGATCATGAGAATTTTTCGGGACATTAAGAAAATGAATGAAAGTGAGCTATCAAAAATGCGCTATCTTGGATTTTGTGAGTAGGGGCTGTTCACAAATGACGTACTGATTTTAGGTGGTGGGGTTTCCAGAATTCGTACGGTAGTGTACGGTGAGAGAAGGGGTCAAAGTCAAGTCGTACGTACAAAAAAATAAAATTTTCACTTTTTCACGCGTAAGGTTTGTGTGAAAGCTCTACTCGATAAAAATATTTTTTTAACAAGTTGAGCCTTCACACAAACCTTACGCGATGCGAATCGCATCGCCTCCAATATAATGAGCCCTTTTTGTTGCTGCGGTAATGGTTTTTTCAATATTGACGAGGTGATTTAATGAATATTCCTGAAGTTGTGTTGAACGAAATATGACGCAATAATGGAGTGCGTCATTTGTGAACAGCCCCTTACCGAAAATTCTATCTACTGAATTACAATACCGAGACAGCTAGTTCCTTTGGGAAAGTTATAGATATTGGTGAGAAGAATTTTCTGGTATGAAGAAAAAAATTTGTTGAAGAAAATTTAGAGCAGTGCGTCGGCGAGCCGCACCTAAAGAGTGCATCAGTGGAAGCCGACGCCGATACACCTCTTAGCCGCCATCCATAGCGAACCTTAAAATCTCATTGCGGCCTTCGGCTTATGATATGTTAAACTTCGTCGATGAGATGGTACAAAAACATTCAACTCTTCACTTTAGCCGCCGATAAACCATCGGCTTACCGGCGCAGTGCTCTAAGAAAATTTTTTTCAAAGTAAACTTTTTGGAAAAATATTTGTTTTTTCGATACAAAAATTTTTTGAAAGAAATTTTTTTTCGAAAAAACTTTTTTTAAAGAAAATTTTTGCTAAGAAAAATTTTTTTTTTCTTTTTTACAAGAATTTTTTTGGAGAAATTTTTTTTCAATGAAAATTTTTTTTGAGAAAAATATTTTTCGAATTTAGGAGCAGAAAATTTTTCACCCGAATTTTAATTAGAGGTGTCGCCGCCGAAAAAATTAAAACATCACGTTGCCGCCAGCCGCCAATAAAGATTTAAGTGAAATATTCGGTCCAAAACAGTAGGAATTTTGATGCAAAAATATATTTCCGTAAGTGTAGCGATGTTGAGGTTGACTCATTCCTCGAAATGAACAAAGGATGAAAACATCTTGAAATCGGCGTTTTTGTCACTGAGCGAGCGTCTTTGGTCTTAGATTACATCGTTCAAAATACTAAGATTAGTTGGTTGGGTTTTCATTTGAGATAATTATTTAGTTTCCAAAAATTTTATGATGTCGTTACGGTCGGTAGACTTAACTTGACTGTGACGTATAAAATTCGACCATAGAAAATTTTTCAACAATCAAAGGTAAGGCAAGCGATAAGGGGTCGTTCATAAAGTAGATCACGGAAAAATCGACGTCTTTGAGTCCCCCCGCTCCCCCCATGTCACACTTGTGTCACATGAGCTCCAACCCACGAAACTCTCATGTGCACCAAATTTTTATTCAAACTCGCCGTATAGATATTTGCGTTGAAATTGAAACCACGTATTTTTACGTTATCGAGTGTGTATCCTCAGGTTGAAGGCAAGTCAGCACATACAGCTATGTACAAAAAACTTTAAAGTTATAATGAAATTCCGAATAGATTGCACCTAGCTAGCCTGAAATTGAGTCGTTCAGTCCGAGTGATGGACAACACAAAAACAAACAAAACATATTTTCCTGCAAAATGCTCTTTTCGTTCCTTGGATTGTTTGCAAGTACTTGGAACATCGTTTATTTCAGTTTTTAGTATTTTGACCTAAACTGATAGGACATAAAAAAAGAATTATTATCGTTTATTTACACTACTACAAAGCGGTGGTTCAGATACTTTTCGACGTATAATTAGGAAGGTACATGTCGCTGCAACCACCACCATTTCGAACTGTAGCTAATTAAAGCCATTTCAATTGGGCTAGTTTTGGGCTGGATAATGCACATAACCATAAGTTTTGGGCTGCCATAGAACTCCAAAACTCGAGGCTGGTTTCGATCGTCAGCCCAAAACCAGCCCAAAATGATACAATAAATTTAGGATCGGGAGAATTTGATTTAGTTACGAAAACAGCTAAACGATATGGTTTTTTTGCTTAAAAGTTGAATAACTTCGGTTTGACATCAGCCCAAAACTCGAGGCTGGTTCCAATCGTCAGCCCAAAACCAGCCCAAAATTTTGAGCTATATACCGAGCAAAGAAAGCATTGATTTCATACGAAAACCTCAAAACGACATATTCGACCACTAAAATCATTTTGGGCTGGAGTTACATGGTAGACCAAAACTTTTGGCTATGTGTATTATCCAGCCCAAAACTAGCCCAATTGAAATAGCTTGAATTCGCTACAGTTCGAAATGGTGGTGGTGCCAGCGACATGTACCTTAATTAGGAGAGCATTCAAAGAATTAAGACGTCGAAAAAAAGGTTCATATTTATTTTGAGTTTTCATTGTGTGTTATCAGGAGTCGTATAATAACTTATCCAAACCTTCTTTTGGTTCGAACAGCTAATTTTTTTTTATAAATTTTATAAATCCTATTGAAAAGTTGTATTTCGTCGAGCGCCGATTTTTGCGTCGAAATCGACGCCGCGACTAAAAGTTTGACATGCGCTGAAGCGAGCCGCCGAAAAAAAAACTTCAGCCGATTTGCGCTGCCGCCGATGATTAAAAAAATTCTGAACGCGGCCTCCGAAAAATATTGACCGGCGCGCACCTCTATTCCAAAACGACGGATATCGCTTACACAAAGCTCTTAAAAGGTAAAGCGTGACGCCTTCGCTGATAATACGCAGAAATTTGTTTGAATAGAATGTTAGCAAACGTTCAAGGTTTTATTCTTGTAAAACAATTGCACCACTTTTTTGTTAAATAATATTCCATTGTGTTCAAAAACTAGCGTCACAAATAGTCACTGAAAACTCTGGGTCAACGAAAGTTAAATGCGCCGTCGCCGATTTTTAGGTTTTTCTCAACAATTTTCGAACAAATGTTCAAAATGTCTTTCATTTCAAACGTGTGGAAGGGCTGTGAATAGCAATTTCCTTTTACGCCAACCGAGGGCAAATAGCGTTGACCAAACGTTTATCTTTTTATTTTCTGTCACGTTAACATTATGTATTCAAAAATGTAAACTAATATCAAAGCAATTTTCTCTGGTAACTAGCAAAAATACCTTTATTCTTTTTCGGCTTCCGTAGCGAACTCCACAAGAGCGACTTTTTTAAACGTTGCGAATTTCCATAAATATCCAATTCACTGTTATACGTTGAAGTAATTCTATCGTTTCTATTGTTGTTACAGTCAGCATTGTTGGCAAAAAACGAAACGAATTTATTCAAACCCATTGTAACTAACCACGTTTCTCATAAAACTTAACACTCCACCGTTTTCATTTCATTCTAAACTCAATGTCGAACGAAAGGTTCATAAGACATTGGGAACACTTCAACCACCGAATTTTCCAAATGTTCATCAATTGAATCAATCAAAAACCAACACGAAACGATTGAATATTTGAACAAAATTTTATTAGAGAAACTACGCGCTGTGTATGCATCGCGAAAATAAAGTTTTCTGGCAATATACTTGTTTACCGTTCACTGACTTACATCAAACTAAATATGGTCTAACTATTGAAATAACAATCAAAAGTTTCTTGTATATACTTTCTTTCATTTCTTTTATTTTCGCGATATTTCTAACTCGCATTATGTTATTGAGTGTGTGCTCGTCAATGAAAAATCTGGTAGATATTATGTTAGCAGGCGCATTTTGTAAGTGAATTTTATTAGAGCTTGAGGTGTAGGTACAACATTTTGGCATAATACATTTTGACGATATACAGTTCATTTTAGCATACCGTGAAAGAGATTGGCAAGTTATGTACTTTCTTATTAGTTCAATGTCTGCAAAATATGTACTTGGGTTGTTTAATTTAAAAAAGGGCCGGAACGTAATGCTCGTCAAAAAATGATATAGTGAGCTTTTTAGTGCGTTTTTGTCAAACAAGACCGAAAAACGATTTGTTAAATGTGGATCCGTGCGTGTTCAACAAGAAGGCGTCAAGTAGCGGCCATTCACAGATCTATCTTTTATATGGTAGTGAGAGCTATTGGTTTATCTTGTAAGTGACGTGGAGGGGGCTCAAGTAAATGTGATGAAAATAATTTCCATTTGGAGATGTGGAACATATTTGACCCATTTTGTGTGACGGGGTGAGGGAGGTGTCAAAAATTATATGAAATAGCGTGACGTCATTTATGGACATCCCCTGTGAGGGTCATTAGGAGTATAGCAAATGTGATAGAGCAAATAAATCGGAGGAAACAGTGTGACAATCATATCAGAAACGACGACATCAGTGAACATTTCGGAGTTACGTCAGTATAAGAGGCGACAAGGGTTAATAGTGTTGAATCCAAGGACAAAAAGCTACCAGCTAAATGTATAAATTCTATAAGTGCCTTTTGAAAGTCACTACTTTATAATTTACTGGAGGGAAATTCTCCCCAACACGCATGTGCCAGTAATTCTACGAGAATGAAATACTTTATTTAGGGCATGTTGCCCGTTTAACGTTTGTATTTATTCTGATTTAATTCGCTGTAAAATCCTTGTATTTATACTTAAGCCTAGGGTCACTTGACCATTTTCATTTAATCAACATATTCGGAGCACTTTGATTTTCTTCACTTGATAGAGTGAAAATACTCTTTATTCGGGATTCAACAAATAGTCTGCCATGGTAATGGGCACGTTCAGAGGAAGGTAATAGCAGGCTCCCAAAGAGGATATTGAATGCATAGGCACAGGATAGGAGGGCATGGAGAAGATTGGTCCAATATCACCAGGCGTTTGATGTTGATGATGATAATGATGAGGATAAGTGCGTAGTATCAGTACTTTTTGGCTTTTGGCAGACGAGGGCGAATTTCGGCGCTCTCTTAAAAAAGGCCTCTGTTGCAATTTCACTACATGAAAATGTTCTAAGCGACGATAAAATAAGGAGTTCAGGCACTAGACCGATCTTCAGTCTAGTTCCTGAACTCCTTATCTTATCGTCGTCGAGAACATTTTCATTAAGAAAAATGGCAAAAAACAGAGGTCTCCACTTCAAGTTCGACAACCTGGTGCCAAAAACGTTTCTATGAAAATGCTGGAGTGCAAAATGAGTATATTACTATGCACTCGGTTTCAACTCGGCACCAGGTTGCCTACTTGAGAAGTTTAAGTAACCATAAAGAACGCAGCCTGGTACTAAAAATCTGTTAAACCGCAATTACGAATATTACATGTCACATTGATTTCAACGCGGCACCAGGCTGTCTACTCAACATATTCTACTGTCAACATAGAGGGCAGCCTGGTGCCAAATTTAAATTTATATGTCGTTCAATATCCTTTACTGCTGTTACGACGACTTTAACAGATTTTCGATTGCTGATACTTTTCAAGTACGCAGCCTGGTGCCGAGTCGGAACCAAGTGAACATTAATGTACTCGTTTCGATTTTTTTTGACACCGGGCTGCCTTCTGGAATCGACCAGAGGTTCCTGAACTTAAAGAGGCGACGCGGCGGAATTTTTTTCAAGTTTTTCATTCAGCAGTGAGTTTATGGAAAGTTAATTTGTTTTGCCTGTGACATTCACGGCATGACACAAAATTATTACGTCAGGGTCACCAATTATATGGGAACTGATCCAAACAAATTCATGTTATCAGTTTGATACCATATATTTGAATGCTGAATGTTCTGCAAAATGCATTGCTTATATAGTGAATTCAAAGGTGACTCGATATAATATAATTTAATTTGATTTCAATGAATATTTGATTTATGTGTGTACCACAGTATCTTACTCAACGTCGCGGTTCGACACACAGTTCGATTCAGTTTTTGAGCTGAATTCTTTCCACAACAAACAAATGATTGCATTCCTAACACGTCAGAACGCTTTCGGGCCTAGTTCAACTGCAGTATACAGGAAAATTATTAACTAACAGCAGTCTGTCATTTTAAACATGGAAAACATGTTATGATTGAAACATCGCTGTAGTCACCGCAGCGAAACAGGTAATATGACAATAATTAAAAATCGCATTTAATTTCATTTTCTTTATACAATTTTTTTTAACGGTAATTACGCCATCAATAACGATTACACGTTACCAGAAATGGCAAAAAGAACCGCATGTTTCAAATTACGATTATTTCGTATGTGAACATTTGCATAAAACGTAGCAGTAAAAAAAAGAAAAGATTATAAATGACAGTGCGAATTTGAAAGGATTTTCATTTGGTAACACAAACATGAAACATTCATGAAAAGTTATGTTTCGTTTGCTTTTAATAAGCCAAATTCGAACATTCGTTTGAATGGCAAGAAATTGATGTGAATTCGCATTTATTTTAGCGTTATTCGTAAAACACAATAACGCATGTCATTCACGCCAATCGGTGCTCGTCTTAATTTTGCAGAAATTATTAATTCAGCCATTAAAAACCAATAATAGACACACCATTCGAATAGATAAATGAAAGTGAATTTTTACAACAAACACATGAAGAGGTAATAAATCCAGCAGAAAACAATTGCCCACATACTTTGACATGAATGCTATTCAAACTGAGAATAATTTTAAAAAAGAATAAAAAGCAAACTCTGATTTCGATGCGAGACTATGGGTAATGTTCTGATAGTCTTCAGTTATGGGAAATTTTATGTCATTTAATACAACCAGATATGATCGACGGTTTAGACGGCTTTAAAAGTGATTTGAACAGAAAAAATAAATCGACCTCAGCGTCTGTGAACAGAGATTTCATTACTATGATGTAGTAGAAGGCGCTCTTGGTTTTATCCGGACGAACAAAAATCCAGACGACAAAAAACCGGATGAACAAAAATCCGGTATTAAAGCTAAACATAATGTCGAGTTTAAACGGAATATCGAGCCGCAGGCCGTGATTTTAGATTTCTGGCCTTGAAACACAGATACAATGATCCTTTTTTCCTTCCCCGTTACTCTTCTATCATTCTACCTAGTCATGTATTCTGTCTTAGTTAGATTCGCACATTAAATGTTTTCATTTCAGAACGCATAGTTGTAACCGGTAAGCCGAATGAGCCTTGTCGTCTGAGCACACGCGCTACGATACATCTTCTAGCCTCCGGCACAAGCCGTACACGTCAAATGAATCTCGCTGTTTGAGCCCGGACATTACAATACATCTTCTAGCCTTCGTCGGAAATTATGCTTATTCTAAACGAGCCCGTAAATGTAGTGTATCACACACAACTGAAATACCTTTTTCTAGGGCATTTGTGTGAGCAACCATTCAT
Organism: Pseudolycoriella hygida; assembly: GCA_029228625.1. Lineage (NCBI taxonomy): Eukaryota > Metazoa > Arthropoda > Insecta > Diptera > Sciaridae > Pseudolycoriella > Pseudolycoriella hygida. The sequence goes on along the minus strand of CM055403.1, from coordinate 185,667,684 downwards.
CTGTTTGTTGGACCACATGCCTAACGTGAAATCCTTACCACGCCTATATATTGTAGCTACATATAGGATTTAATCTGGTGTTCATTATATATCCGCCTTAAGATATACTCAGATATTTGTACACATCGTAAATGGGTGACGTCATACATGTCGTTCTTCTCTGTACGGTTCGTTGTGGACATCAAATACCACAACTACCCATTTTTGGAAGCTTAGGTATGCTTAGGAACGTTACTTTCATGCTACAAATTGAAGAAAAATCCTATACAGAATTTTATCCTCACCGGGATTGAACCCGTTCCGTGATCTCAAATGCGCACAGAAAAAACGGGGTCGGGCCCTGCAAAGGGGGTCAAGGGGAGAATATTTCCCTTTGACGGTGTCTAAGGGGAAGAGGGTTTGGACGGAGCTGCCTACAGGGCGTAATAACGCCCGCCGCAGGTTGGAGTGAGGGGGCAGAGCCCCCCAACATGCAAACATATTCTTAGCTTTCTAATCGATGCTATAAACCGTCGGCAGTCCTCAAACAACACAATAAACACTACATTACAACAATCTATATTGGAGCCACCAGGCATATTCAGGAATGACGGCAAGCGTCCGGATGGGCTGATTGTAATACCTTGGTCGAAAGGAAAACCGTTGCTATGGGACGCGACCTGCCTAGACAGCAAGACATCACGCCAAGCTGGCCCATGCGGCAGTAAGTTGAAACATAGCAAATATTCCGAGCTAAAATCTACAAATTACATTTTGGTGCCTGTCGCCTTGGAAACTTTCGGCCCTTCGGGCAAATAGGCAAAAGAATTTATCAACATACAATTAAGCCTTACACACAGGTCGTCCAGATTAAGGAAGGGATCCGTTCCTCATACTGACGTAGCCTCATAGGCGTGTACGGTATGATGTAGGACAATGTACCTTCGATACAGCCACGGGAATATAATTTCAGGAATTGTTGAACGTAATATTTCCGTAGCTGTTGATGTTGTTTTTGACATACTCTGCATATATTTGCAGCTACCACACACATGTTTGGGGAAACTACAATATGTTTCTCCTGTCGCTCATATCACAACGAAAGGAACATAATTCTTCTAAAAAATTCAGCAAAACCAGCGCTTTACGTCGTTCTCTGCAAGGATTGTAGAGAAAGATCGTACTTTACGAGACCGTAGCCTAATTTTGCTACTTTGTCTTATCCGCAATATACAGTGAGTGTCTGTATGTCTTGTCATTATAAAATCAAAATAAATTGAACAATTCTGTGAAAACGAGACCATCGTTACATATGAATTAAATGTAAATTTAATTGCACAATCCAATGAAATAACTAACAGTCTCTCTAACAGGGTCTTCATGAGAATAAATAAATCAAAGATGTTACAAGGCGAAAGCAAAAGTTCAACGAATTGAAAAAAAAACAATTCAAACATTAATACAAAGGAAATGTAGAAACCTCGGTAAAATAATTAAAAATTTTTAAGTGAAACGGCTTTTCGACTTAAGTTGTGACTATTTCGTTGATTGTTTTATATACTTAATAATGAAAGTAAAGTTTAGGAAGAATATTTCAATTTTCAGGCTTGTCGCATTAACAAAACGTGGGGTGGTGATACACTTCTTACATTCGCTAAGTTGGTGCAATTTTTATATGGTTTTTTCGTTTTGTAGGCATTCAACAAGAGAAACTTGCATCGATGCAAGCACAAGCCACGTACGGTTTTGTAGCAAAATTCTAATAAAAGTTTATTCCAAAGCTAAAAACTTTCAAAATCATTTCTTTCTTTATCAATAGGCTAGGCTTTTTCGCTAAGGCTTGCTGAAGGCACTTCTTTTTAACACGCATTCTTCGTCTTTCAAATTTTTCTAAATTTTTCCTAAATAAATTGATATCCTCCGGAAAAGTGTTTTCGGATACTGAAACTTTCATCAACAATATTTTTCTTTCAGAGAAATGAAGTTGGTACACCTGTAGTCAGGTTGAACGTTTATGTGAATGACAGCTGGGTTCCATGGGAGAGAATCACGTACAAAATTGGGCTGGTTCTCTCCCATACAGTCAAGCTGTCTTTCACATAAGCGTCTCAGGTCACTTTATCATTTCTCTGTTTTGTTTATTTGACACCCCCAACCTAATCTCCAACACATGTTTGAAATGTAGCAAAATATAGGACGACCAACAACATAAGCCCTTCGTATTTCGTACGGGGCCAAACATTAATTTCACAAAAATATTTACTTATAAACTGATAATTTATTAGAGCGAAGTATATAGTTATTTGTCTGTGATGAATTTCGTTTTCATTTTAAAACAACAACAAATAAACCAAAATTAGACTTATAACGGTGCGTGCCAGAAGATCATAATATCGACAGAGATTTACAAAATGTACAACCATGTCGCATGTCTATGTCAGATGGAAACCTTAACATTCAGTTTTGCAACATTACTTTTAAAAGCAATTAACTTTATGTAAACGGCAAAAGTATGAAACCTAACAGCAACTAATATGTTACTAGACTAGACAAAGTAACGCCACCGCATGGACATATAAGTGAATTGTAAATGCAATTGGCCAATTTAACTTCGATAATTCTCCACACGTCACTTTTTTCTAAATAATTGTGATATCACTCTTTTTCGTATCTACATCTAACTTAGAGATAAATTCAACCTACCTTTTAATGGCGCTTTTGATATAGCAGATTGCGCAGTGGACTTTTTCGACAAGAATTTCTTGGATGGAGGTGACGACTTCTGATGGTCACTAGGTGATGCAGATACTGCTGATGGCAATTCATTTGAAAATGCAAAGAAAACAATAATTTCAATTATTTCATACGAAAAAGTGAGTTCAATAAACAAAGACTACATTTAGGCGTATAAATATTAGCCAAGTGTTCCGTGTATGTTATGCACATTGTCTGGTGGTGTGATACATATAGCGAACATTGTGTGAGCTGTTCATAAAAATTACCTAACACGTTCGATTTCAGTAGATTTTCTTAGTGAACACTTTTAACGTATGCAATAGTTAAGGGGTACTTTGACTGAATATCTCAATAACTTAAAATTTCAAGTGATTCACCAAATGTTAAATGGAAACCGATGCATCTGAAGCGTTTTTAGCACAAATGCATATTCGCATTCCTTTTCATTGATAGAGCCAAGTATGGAATAGGCAACTTCAGTTTTTCAGCCTCCTACGAGCTATGGTTCAGCGTAATATGCTGGTTAGAGGATCATAACACGCAGCGGTAGCAGAAGGCGTGACGCAGTCCCCACAACCTAAAAAAGTAGCGCACAAACTCAAAAAACGCCATACAAAAACCTTTGGAACAAGAAGCCAGCTATACGCGGACTTTTGAGTTTTTCCCCCTGCGCCCCTCTCCTTCTAAATTATTTAAAAAAAAACTGCGTCGCAGTAGCTTTCTAATGAGCCCAGACGCATCAAAATTGAACTGAAGCAAAGACTTGTGAAAAGACGATTTTACATGTCAGAAATGCTGCTGGAACTCCACAAAAACAATTTGTTTTTGCATCGAATCATGTTACTAGCGATGAAAAACAACCCGAAAAGCAAAAAATCATATGTGAAGCGCGGCGAACCCGCACCATCGACATCAAAGGAAGATGCCGTGGTGAAAATAAAAGTCTCAAAAGTTCGAAAAACGTACACTCATGGTCTCAACTCCCATGTATTTTGAGACCGTGAGTATTCGTTTTTCGAACTTTGAAGATTTTTATTTTCACGGATTCAAGGTGATGCTCTGTGTTTGGTGGGATCAGAACGGTGTGATGCATTATGAGCTGTTGGAACCGGTTCAAGCGAGGGGTGGCGCACTTCATTTATTCCATTTATTCTTTTATTCCAATTATTCCCAAAATTTTTTTTTTGTTTCTGCGAAATATCTGAACCAAACACATCACAAGTTAGACAAATAAGTTCAAAAAAAGGTTTGCACAAATTATAAAGCATTTAAACCGTCTTGAGATTAAATTTTATTTTTTTGGGAATAAATGGAATAAATTTATTTATTCCATTTATTCCATTTTTCAACAAAAATTCTTTTAAGTTTTCAAAAGAGGGTTTTTTCACTTGTTGACACATTACTATGGTTTGTTGTGTGCGTTGACATCAAAATCAAGTCTATTTGAGGTTTTGACGAATTTGAAAAAATTACCATTTATTCCATTTATT
>CM055403.1:185651530-185662979 GCA_029228625.1 Pseudolycoriella hygida | reverse complement strand
AAAGACCTCACACCGAAAGGTACAAACGGTCTATAAAGTGTGATGATGATGATGATGATGATTCCATTTATTCCCATTTATTCCATTTATTCCCATTTATTCCATTTATTCCATTTATTCCATTTATTCCATAAACCGCAGAAGTGCGTCACCCCTCGGGTTCAAGAGAGTTTCACAGACAGCAATTGATCCGTTTGAAGTGAGCGATTGCCGAAAATCGCCCAGAATATGCGACCAGACACGAGTCAATAATCTTACAGCATGACAATGATCGGCCTCATGTTGCTAAAGTGGTTACAAATTATTTGGAAAATAGTAGCTGGGAAGTTCTGCCTGACCCGCCGTATGGCCCAGACCTTGTCCCGTCCGACTACGATTTATTCCGATCGATGCAGAATCACCGGTTCGGTAAAAGCTTCACTACTTCCGAAGAAGTCGAAAATGTAGTCGTTTCATTCTTGGCCTCAAAAAACGAACGTTTCTTTTGGAAGGGAATCCATGAACTGTCAGAAAGATGGGAAAAGGTTATAGCTTCCGATGGTCAATATTTTGAATATTGATTGACTTTTAAACCGGAAAAACGGTGTAAACTTATTCACACCCCCAATATTATAGAGGTATTAGGTTTGTCAGGGTGGGATGGGTTATTTCTGGCTCCTAAAACACAGATCTGTTGATCCTTTGTTTTCTTCCCGTTTATCATGTAAATCCTCAAAACCTTTCGGTTCTTACCAAAAACCTGTCTAGAGCGATAGGTCCTAGGTCTAAGATATCGGAGGGTCGAATCACATAACCAATTAATGTCATGCTCCTTAGCAGGCGGAACTTCGGGCATTCAAATATTACGTGGACGTCCGTTTCCTCCTCCAGGCCGCAATTGCATCTTGGATCAGCCAAGATGTCATTTTGGCCAAGTGCTCGTTCAACCCACAGTGACCCGTAATGGCTCCCACTACTCTCCTAATGCCGCTACGATCCATTCTGAGAAGCTCATTGGTCCACTTCTCGTCAGGTCGTTGGCCCACTTCTCGTCAGGCGCCGGGAAGAAGAGTTTCGTGTGCTTTCCTCCGCCTGACGCGTGTCAACTCATTGCGGAGTCAGCCCAAACCCAGTCTTCCACCGCCCTTTTACACAGAAAGTGTGGGAGCGGGATGTGGAGTTCTGGGCCCGTGATCGCAGATGCTGAACCCTGCCTGGCCAGCTCGTCTGCTTCCTCATTACCGTCTACACCGGTGTGCCCCGGGACCTAGGCGATCGTGATCTGATTTCTCAGTCCCAATCGGTTTAAGGTCCCATTTAGCTCTTTAACCAGCTTTGACATTGTCACGGGTGACGCGAGCGCCTTTATAATGGACTCACTGTCTGAGCGGATGGTCGCTCTGCCACCCGTCTTTCCTTCTGGTATAACGATCTGGTATCGCCTCACAAAGTCGACCTGTGGAATCATGCGATCTCTAGGCATATCAGTATTATAGAGGTATACAAGATTTATGGAATATAATTGTTTTGTGTATTGAGTATCCCCTCGACCGAAGAAAATGTCAAGGAGGCAACGTTTGATAATCGAGTCCATAATCAATGGAACTAAATATCTTGCGTTTACCTTAAGAAATTTTTAAAAATAAAACATTGCACTTGTTCCATACGAAGTGCAAAGTTATGTGATAAAAAGAGATTCCAATCTACACAAGAAGTTCAAAAAAAGCAAGTTCCGTTAAACGCCTCGATGCATCACCACTTTATGTCTTTTTTCTCATACATTAGATCGCTTTACATTTCGACTATAAGCGAATGTACAAAATGAATGGAACGACCATAATGTTTATACGATGAAAAAAAAATCAGAGCTTGCCCCAAAGGCATTTTGTGCTGTATACGTAAACATAAAATTTACTCAATAGCAAATGCAATTTTATGTGAAAATGAAACGCATGTGTATGGATTTATTGTTTACCTCGCTGTTTACTTATTATGTTTACGTGTGTAGATAATGTCTTTGATATTGATTTTGAATTTTGTTGAGAGGAATGTCTATTTTCGGTGAACACATGCCCTAGGTTAACTTTTCATCTTTTATAGGCTGCTAATAATAATAATAATAAGTCAAATCATACATTGAACTTTTGGAGAAACATTTAATCCTCCAACTTTTCCGTTTCGGAGCACATTTACAGTAACTTAAGGTGCATTTAGTTTCTGCCAGCACAGTACAATGCAACCATTATTCGTACATTTATTTCCATCAAGACCATGGCATACAACTTTTAATAAACCAACCGGACGCTTTCAATTATTATTTCAATAGTTTACAATTACTTATGTGTGTAGAGTACATAACATAACGTTCGATAAAAGACAGAAACCAAATCAACACTCTTGGGTTCACTTTCAACTGGCAAAATATTTGAAATTATAATCACATGGAGCCACTTTTAAAGCGCACACAACCTCAACAAAATTCACCAACAACACACGGTGGGTTTGAACACAACCGAACCTAAAGTGTTTTGAAAATGGGTAAGGTAAAACTTTTTTGTTCTGAGAGATTTTGAGGGAAGGTTAGCAGCTATCTGAGATGAAATGTGTCAATGGTGTCTTCGTAGCATTGCAGTTATTGGCGCAATAGTCTATTCTCTCACATTTTGCAAGAAGCCGGATTGATTGGACCCGTACGAAGTACGAAGGTCCTATACATTTACTACAAACAATTTTATGTCCGTCGTCCGTCTCCACTTTTTTCCAAACGGCTCAATCGATCACCCTAAACATTTTTTCCCTGAAAGATACATGCCTCTCATGATTCAAGTTCGAAGATGAGCAAAATCGATCAAGTGGTTCCGGAGATATGGTCGAGGAATAAAACATGGTTTTTCGAGGGTTGGTGAAGCTATTTCGCAAATATCTTAGCAAGTATAGCACGGAAATTGCTCATGTTGGTGTCAAATGAAAGGATTTGATGTCAGAAAATTGGGAAAAAATTTTTGTGGGAATCGGGTCAGAAGTCGGGGCACCGGGACCAATGGAATCGTGGAAATTGACTTTCTTGGCCATATACGAAAACAGTTTTTCGTGTATAATTCCTTAACTATGCAATATGGAGATAAAGGCAAAGTTGTAGAGAATGAAATTTTAGGGTCCACGTGTTTCAGGGTTTTGAGTAAAAATGCCTCAATCCTGGGATATGACCACTTCTAGAATTGGGAGGGATGATCCATATCTCTAGAACAATAAGAGTTAGAAAGTTGCTTCCAAAGGCAAAGTTGTAGAGAAAAAAAAATTAGCGAACGTGTGTCTCAGGGTTTTGGGTAAAAATGCCCCAATCCTGGGATATGACAACTTCTAGAATTGGGAGCGGTGATCCATGTCTCTACAACTATAAGAGGTAGAAAGTTGCTTCCAAAGGCAAAGTTGTAGAGAATAAAATTTTAGAGATCACCTGTCTCAGGGTTTTGGGTAAAAATGCCTCAATCCTGGGATATGACCACTTCTAGAACTGGGAGGGATGATCCATATCTCGAGAAATATAAGAGGTAGAAAGTTGATTCCGAAGGCAGAGTTGTAGAGAATAAAATTTTAGAGAACACGTTTGTCCAGGTTTTGGGTAGAATTGCCCCAATCCTGAGGTATGACCACTTCTAGAATTGGGAGGGATGACCCATGAACTATAAGAGGTACAAAATTGCTTATAAAGGCATAGTTCTATAGAACAAAATTTTAGAGAACACGTGTTTCAGGGTTTTAGGGGAAAATGGCTCAATCCTTGGGATACGGTCACTTCTTGAATTTAGGGATGACTCATATCTCTAGAACTATGGCAGTTAGAAAGTTGGTGGAAAATAAAGGTTTCAGGTGTCAAAAGGCGTACTTCGGTAGGGCCTTTGACATTACCTTGGGTAATTTCTATGGATCTTTGAAATTCTTATAGTTATAAAAGAACATAAAACGTTGGATTGTTTGCTTATTACTACATTAAGATAAGTTCGAGTCTTTTTGCAAGATTTGTTCTATTTGCCATATCTATTCTGTTTGTCACATCTATTGTGATACGTACGGGTCTTTGGTTATGTTTTTCGAAATAATTTTGGAGTAAAGGAGGAGAACCGACGACGCAATGGCATCCGAATCCTATGAAGATTTTTTGCAATTCCATAGGTAAAAGCGTTATTTCCATTGTGAAAATAAGTTAAGTTTAGTTTTATCAAACTGACTCTAAACGAAGCATTCTTTAGAACACAAATCTTTATCAGTGAAATTCAATAAGTCACATACTAGTGGAAGAGACATTTGTTTCTGTCATATGGATGAAAAGTCTCATTGTGAATGAATTGAAATAAAAACTTTGTTTGTTTTCATAGAGAATTATTTGCATCTTTTGTTAAAAATTTGTTTTGTGATCATTGCAAGTAGATACACAAGTAAATTATACCGCACACGTTGTAATGTGTCCTAAACGAGTCGACTACGAGTTAGGTGCGGTAAAATCGTACTTGTGTAATTAGTTAGAGAAACTATTTTAAAATAGAATAAAGAATAACGACAAAGTAAAACTTATCAGTTTAAAAGCTGTTTTCGATAAAAATTCCGTAATTTAAATTCATTGCAATACTTACGAGGTGAGACAGAGACAGGTTTAATGTTTCCACATTTTCCATTAATTTTTGTGTTTGCTATCTCATTCGGTGAACTTATAGCGCGAACGTCACGTTTCTTAGCTGTACCTGAAAGTAATAAATAAAAAGAAATATTTATTTCGGATCTGAATGTGGCGTTTAAAGTCCCTTTCATGTCGCGAAACTTACGAACCAAAGAAACGATTACTAATTTTTCAGAGGCATCGAAAATGTTATAATTGAATATAATAAGGCGGATGAACTCCTAAAAGAATTTTTAATTTTCTGGCATAACAAACCACCCGTTGTAAATTAGATAAAGAATCGTGGGATTTTCTCATCATTTCGTGGAATACTTTCGCATGGCTTAACATGATGAAAAGAGCAGAAATTGTTAACAAATGTATTCTGTTTTTCTTTCATTGATGAGGCAATAATAAATGAAATTATTTGACTATGTGCCGTCATTCATTTGTTAACAACAACAAAATATTTATGAATGAAATGCAAAATGAGTTCAATGTTTTTGTTTTGGAAATATACGACTTAATTAAAAGAGTAACTTTGTTTACCTTTACTTCTTTTACCAAAGCTCCCGAACCGTTCGCGTTCTATAATTTGTGTGTGCACGTATCTTTCAGAAGATGATCTTGAGAGTTTCTCTTTCGAACCGTGTGCACCCATTATTCAATTTCATTCACTAAAACATTTCTAATATTCAAACACTTAAGACAACTTCTTCATTTGAATGAATTTATGTTGTGCGAACAGAAACGCTGAGGCAAAGAAGAAAAAATGCTCGGCTATAAAATATATTCGTTATTTTTACTAGAATTCCATACGTTATTATCTTCGAGCGAAAGATTGCAGCCTACAATTAAAGTAAACTCTACAACAAGAAGATAGGGAATGCTTCCGTTTATTTCAAGGAAACGATCCTTAGCAGCTTTAGCAGTTTTATTAGGTGTCCGTTTTTCTGATTCAGGCAAGTCAAAAGGAAATATTCAGACGAACGCATCTTCGCCCTACCGAATCACAAGCTGAAAACTAGTTTATATAGCTATAAGTAATAAGTTATGTGTTTACGTTAAAAGTAACAAGTTTACGTTATAAGTCATAAGTTTAAGTTACGAGGTTTGAGTTATAATTTATAAGTGACAAGTTACAAGTTTACGGTACAAGTTATAAGTTTATAGCCCGGATCAGTATTGTAACTGACCCAGATCAGTACTGATTAGTTTAAAAACTGATACGAATCAGTACTGATCAGTTTCGAAACTGATCCGGATCAGTACTGATCAGTTTAACAACTGATACGAATCAGTACTGATCAGTTTCGAAACTGATCCGGATAAGTAATGATTGTTTCAAAAATGATACGGATCAGTACTGATCAGTTTCAAAACTACTAATCCAAATTAGTTTTGAAACTGATCAGTTCTGATGCGGTCAGTTTTTGGAACTGATCAGTACTGGTCTGGATCAGTTACAATACTGATCTGGGCTATAAACTTATAACGTAAACATATAACTCAAAACAAGTAGCTATATGTGTATGTTATAAATTTTGCTAAAAGTGGCTTTGCCCAAACTCTCTAATGTTTACTGCCTTAGTAAGGAGTCTTAGGAAGCTTAAAGCTTCACTCATATAACCCAAAAGGTTCCGCAAACTTTAAGTTTAGTAATCGCCAAAAAAGAACAAATAGTTATCTGGATGAAAGTATAAAAATTCAACTCTTTGCGATAATTGCTGCCCGCGGCGAAGGTAAGGGCTGCAATCGCACATGTGTCATTCACGGAATTTTTCATCACGACAACAAAACGTAATTTTTCACTTCGCAAACACAAATTTTCAACTACAACTGAGACACTCACTCCATGCCCTTCTATCGCCCGCCAAGAAGATGGTTACATGATTTCGTTTATGAAAATTATGAACAGAAGCGGGGAGAGACAATAACCCTGATGAACGCCCACGCCCATCTACATACAGCGCAGCCCTGTTTCCTGAATACCTTCGGTTCTCTGAGATTTGCATTACTTCATTTTCGGCTCCCATTTGGGAAATAAAAATTACGATTTTCGTTGTTGGAGTGGAGAGACGAAAGTAAAAATGTCAACTTTGAGTGGCGAAAGTAAGCTTTAACCCCTGAAAATTGACATTTTTTACTTTCAGTTCTAACATGAAGCATGTAATAGTTATTTGTGTACATGTTTTGGACGATTGATTTTAAGCAATTTCGTGAGTTGTACACAGAACGAAGTGAGACCCCAAAAAAACTTACAAAAATGCCCTCATTTTCGGCCCTGTCGCATGTAAAAGTTAACACGTCACTTGGAAAAGCAATTGCGGCTCTTGTCCGTGTGACGTAAATAACTATTTTTCCACCATGTTCTCTTTCGCCAATGTGAGTTCATATTTCGATTGACTTGCATTGATGGGTAACGTACATGAAAACACTGACCCTGAGAGTACACCGTACCGACTGTACCAAACCAGTTCGTGTAATAGATTCCATAAACGTAAAGCGCATGCATCAATGGACAACCATTCCTAATTGGTTTATGTCACGATATTCATTTTTATGCAACAAAAGTGTAGAAGCTGAGTAGTTAGCCGACAATGTAATTGTCTACCTACGGAAAGTGATAATGTCGAACAACAGTCTCTTCAAATTCGACAAACCAAAAATAAAGTTACACTCAGATGTTTGAATAAAATTAACAACTTTTAAGTTATTCCTAATTGTTATGCGAAGAATTATGAAATTGTATAGTTAAAGACAGAAGGCATTTTTAGCGTAATAAAATGATGAATCGTGAAAATTTATGAATCAAATAAAATGTAGAACATCAATGGCAAGTTTTTTTTTGTGTTTTAATCGACAAACAGTGAAACTTTAAAACGTTTTGTTTGGGAATGCTGTCGCCGTGAAGTCATCTTGATTTGCTATATTCAGTAGTAGTAGTAGCAGCAGTAGTAGATTTTTTTCAGTGGCTTTTCGGTAAAGTGTGGGAGAATAAGAATCGAAAAACATCCCATTCTGGTGACAATTCTCACGCTTGACTGAAATATCCTTGAGATACTTTTTTCGAAAAGCCACTTAAAATACCTTTCAAACGATAGCCTGGTCGAAAAAATTGGATATTTGGCTCCAATTGAGTTTAATGTAATTTCGACTACTCTCAGCGGTGGCTACTGTGAATCAATTTTGAACCGGTTTTTTCGAGTAGGGTATCATTAGAAAAGTATTTGAAGTGGCTTTTCGACGAAAACAATTTCAGAAAAATCTAGTTGGTTATGTTAGAGGAAGACTTGGAGAAACGCTCCCGAATTCCAAGTTTTTCACTAAAATGACTACCAAGACCACAAACAGTTCGAACCAAAAGATCTCTATGGTGTTTCTGAAACTTGGAATCATTGCACTTCTCACCATAATATGAGGTTTTGTTGGTCGCCACTATTAGCGCCCTAAATGTTCCTGGAATTCATCACACAAAGCGGGAAAAACACAAAACTATGGCTGACCTGATTTTTCAGCGACATCATTTACACAAAGAAACTACCGCCAAAATTGAAAAAGACGAAAGTGGTAGCAATACAAAAGCCCGGAAAGACTGACGAGATAGCAGCGAATTTTCGACCGATAGCTATGCTAAGTGCCATGTACAAGTTCCTAGAACGCCTTCTGTACAACCCAATAAAAGCTGCAATCGACATAAAACTACCACAAGAACAAGCAGTCTTTCGAGCGAACCGTATTGAACACGGTTTTGAAAAATGCCTCAAAACAGGAGTTGTCTTTATCGACCTAACATCGGCATATGACACTGTATGGAGACAAGGGCTTCTCTACAAGCTCATCAAAGCTATACCATGCAACTCATTCTTGACGCTAATCATCATGTGTTCATCAACAGTGAGAAAAGTGCTACGTGCATACTGAATAATGGCTTGCCCCAAGGATCGGTCCTCGCTCCTATACTTTTCAACCTCTACATCAGCGATATGCCAGCCCCCTGCAGTCGAAAATTTGGATATGCTGACGACAATGCGATAGCAACACAATCCAAGAGTTTCCAAGAATGTGAGGAAACGCTTAACAAGGACTTGTTAGTGCTTGAAAAGTATTTCAAAAAATGGGGACTGAAACCGAACCCGAGCAAAACTGAATCGATAACTTTCCACCTCAACAAACAACAAGCCGGCTATAAATTGCGCCTTGCCTTCTGTGGAAAAACCGTATAGCACCACAGCCATCCAAAGTATCTCGGAAACACATATGATCGATCACTCACACACCGAAAGCATTGCGAAAGGACATCAGCCAAAATCCAGTACAGAAATAACATCATTCACAAACTATGTGGAACGACGTGGGGTGATGATGCCGAAACACTACGAACATCGGCTTTTCCTCTCATAACTCTGCAAACACAAATACGCTAAATAAATAAATTAGCGCCCTCTAGATCGAAATTTAAATGTCTAGGGCGCCGAGAACCTTGTGGCAACACTGTAGGTAATGCTTACGCAAATGTAACGAACGTTAATTTCCTAAATGGAACATGTAGTGATCCCGATGACCTTGACGAGCGAGCTAGTTCTATTAGTTGAGCTACTTTCACAGTAAAAATTACCAACAACTTAGCGGCATTGTTCCAGTAGGGCCCGTTCATAAATTACGGAACGCAAAAATACATTTTCTGGACCCCCTTCCCCCTGTCACGCAAGCTGAATCGAAAATTTATTGAAATCAGCATAAATAATGGCACCGAGAAAAAAGCCAAGTTGGACTAAGCAATGGTGGTACTCTTGTGTCTGACTAAGAGCTGACTGAAGCTCCCAACGGCGGGTTAGCTCAAACTAACGCAAGTGACATAATTTGTGATGTTTTGCAAAGCTCTAAGCTCTAGCATTATGTATTGGAAATTGGAAATCTCCATTTTCCAGTGGAATTGAAAAGAAGTCCAAGTTTTGCGAAACCTTATGAAGTCAAACTCACTATACGTTAGAATGAGTTAGCACGGCACAGCTTCAGACCGCCCCGCCTTTCCTGTCATGCTAGTCACGAATAAGCGCCATCCCCTCCCCATCGAAGCGTTACATAATTTATGAACGGCCCCGTACTTGGAAATTGGTACGTAACATAAACAAAATTTTGATTACGGCTCTGGTTGTGACATCGAGCAAAATGTTATCATCAATATAAATGCGTTTTTCATTTTCTAAGACACTCATTTGCATCGAATGCATGCGAAACGCTTGCATGTGTGAACCCCATCTAAATTTGAAATGGTTTTTATTGTGCACAAGACAAAAGAAATGTTAATAATTTAACGGTGGACGGTGTGGAATGTGATAACTCCCACAATCCAATTTTACCATTTAATTATTTAACACTCATAACATGAACTCTCAACACTCAATCGACTAAAATAACAAGTTCATTGAAGACCTCTTAATTCCATTCATGTAGCTCAATTATGAATTAAATCACCATTCAAATATGGAAAGTATTGGCACCTTTTACCCACAGCCGACAATATCATTTTAAATGTGGCTTTGCAGAGAAAACAATGATTTACATAACAAATGCAAAAAGATGTCGTGTGGGAGTGTGTTTTGATTTAAAAATGTGAGTATGAACCAAGGCTGTTACATTGAAATATGGGTGGCAGAAAAAGAGGAAGGATCTATTTGAATAAAACAATTTATCTTTAGATAAATATCAGAACGAAGTGTTAAGTTGTTACCGTCAAAATCAGAATTAACAATTAACTGAACAGACGCAGACATTTACCGATAGTAAGTTTGCATCTACAGCCTTCTGAAATCAAGTACTTTTCCATACCGTTACTTTGTTCGAAACAAATCAAAGTAATTGGAAAACGTGTTCACGGTTTCCATCTAAGAAAATTTTACTAAACTGTAAAGCAAACACACGGCATTCAATGTCAAAACGAATAGCAATATATGCAAATGATATTAATTTTAGGAAGCCAGCAACTGCTAATACGTTTATTTGACTTTCAATTTGCATAACGTCGTTGGTATATGCTCGCATTTGTAGTACTGATTGGGTACAAATTTACCGTGCGTATGTATGATCAATGAAATACGAAAACTAATGACAGAAAAAAGGCCATTCGGTCAGTAAACTCTTATTTGCGTTAAGCATAAGTAGTGCCATAATGTCAAACGTATCAAGCGCCTAAATTTATGAACAAACGAATCACATCTTTCGTTCAATAAAAGCATGATTTATGATTCAGTTGAATAAATAAAAAAACACATTGAGTTCTGGACAAGTCCATTAAAAAATCAATTCAACAACCAGCGCCTGATTTATTTCGAACATCGTATCAACTGCTATTTATCAAATGAAACAAATTGTTAGTTTCAAAAAACGACGGGAATATTGTGAACAACGATAAAAGCGATAATTTTCTTTATTTTATTTTCAACGATGACGTTGGTTTGTATGAAATTTCTTTGTTCAAAAAATAATTCGCACAATGTGCAAATAGACTTTTTATGGCTATTTGCACACGTACGGCTCATATTCCTTCTGTGAAATATGTAATCGAATACTCTTCCATGAAATGTATGAATAGTTAAAATGTTTATTCACACATTGCACGAATAGTATCTAAAACGTTCAAGTTAATATTGGAGAAAATGTATCTCTAATCTCTAAAATAAAATCAACGAAAATAATTAATTAATTTTGAATCAACAGTAGAAGTTAGGATGATGTAATCAACCGGCTTCTTACAGAATCCATAGTTATTATCAACGGCGCACAATTAACGCGATTTTTAGACCCGTACGAAGT
>CM055403.1:185626920-185651030 GCA_029228625.1 Pseudolycoriella hygida | reverse complement strand
TGCCTCAGGCAGACTATCGAAAAGCTTTATGAAAAGAACAGGGACTTGTACCTATGCTTCATCGACTTGGAGAAGGCATTCGACCGGGTACCAAGGCAGAAGTTGTTCGGGGTTCTTAGCGAGTACGGTATCAATGGGGGCTTACTGCGTGCCATTAAGAGTATTTACTCAGAAAGCAGGGCAGCGGTAAGGATAGACGGCGAAATTAGCGAGTCTTTCGAGGTTAAAGAGGGCGTTCGTCAGGGTTGTTGTCTTTCCCCGCTTCTGTTCATAATTTTCATGGACAAAATCATCAAGCAGGCGAACTTGCAGGGAAATGTCAAGGTGGGTGAGGTAATAATGAAAATTCTGGCCTATGCGGATGACTTGATTCTGTTGGCAGATAGTACCGCGGAGTTACAGGGTGGGATTGACTGCCTGAATGCTGCATGTGAGGAGTATGGGATGAAGATAAGTGTAGGGAAAACTAAGGTTATGCATATAGGCAAATCTCGGAAGGAGATAGCTTGCAATTTAAATGGGGAGGAGCTGGAGCAGGTTTCTGAATTCAAGTACTTAGGAACCATTTTTTCAGAGGATGGCAAGTTGGTTAGGGAATTTGAGGAAAGGAGGAAAATGGGAAACGCGGTGGCCAGTCAGTTGAGGTCGCACGTGTTCAACAAGAAGGAATTAAGTAGCGGAACGAAGTTAGCTATTCACAGGTCAATATTCCGGCCGGCGATTCTGTATGGTAGTGAGAGTTGGGTGGATTGCGGATATCTAGTACATGACCTGGAGGTTTCTGATATGAGGGTTCTTAGGAATATAGCGAAAGTTAATAGGAGGGAGCAGTGGGATAATCATATCAGGAACGACGACATTAGGGAAAACTTAGGGATTGCGTCAGTGGAAGAGGAAGCAAGGGCCAGTCGTCTACGTTGGTTTGGGCACGTTCAAAGGATGGGTAATAACAGGTTACCGAAAAGGATCTTGGGTGCACAGGTCCCGGGTGTTAGGCCAAGGGGTGGACCAAGGAGAAGGTTTATAGATTCAATTAAATCAGATTTAGAAGTTAGGGGACTTTCTCTGGGCGAACAAACCATCTCCTTGGCAGGCGATAGAAGGGCATGGAGGACGATAGTTCACCATTCTGGGGTTGTGACATAAAGACCTCACACCGGTGGGTAATAATGGTCTATAAAGTTTGATGATGATGATGATGAAAAAAAATTCTCCGGCGAAAAAAATTTCCGGCGAAAAAAATTTCCGGCGAAAAAAGTTTTCCGAAGAAAAAAATTTTCGTCCAAATAAATTCCTTTGACACGAAACATCTATCTTCAACAAAAAAAATTAAAAATCAATTTACCCCCTAAATCCGTCCCATACCACCGTCGCCCATTTTGTTGGTCACCCTGACACACTACGCACCCAACCCAACTTTTCCTTTGACACCAAATAAAAAAAAAATTAAATTTTCCCCCTAAGTGCGTCCCATACCACCGTCGGCCATTTTGTTGGTCACCCTGACACACTACACACCCAACCCATCAAATTTTTCTTTGACATCAAACATCTATCTCCATCCTAACACAGTCCAAAAATTTTACTCGTTATCCCACCGAAAACTTGTCATTACATATATGTGTGCACCCCACGGAAATTATTCATTACATGTCATTCATTACACGCTATTCATTACATGTAACCCCACCAGAAACTTCTCATTACATGTGTATCTGCATGCAATGACGCGTTTTCGGTTGGGACACCGAGTAAAACAGCATACAGTGGGGGATGCTTAATAAGTCATCTATTCTGGATAATTTTGTGACACTCGCAAGCTCATTCGTGTATTTTTAAGCAACACGCTTTAAAAACTGTTTTTTTGACTCTCGGGATACAAACTCTACACTCGTCAAAAAAGAGTTTTCAAAGCTTTTTACTTAAAAACACCCTCTTGAGTTTGGCTTATTTCACAAAATTAATCCCTCATGTAATGACTTATTTCCGCAATCCGCATCCCCCACTGTAATCTACTATTGCTCATATTTGACCCATACTTTGAATACACTCACACACACATACAAAACTTTCTTTTATATGGGCTTTACATGGCGCCTTCTAAGAGCCCTGGCGCCCAAATGAGGCCGGTACCCCCTCCTCTTTTAAAAATCTCATATGGCGTAGAATGCCCACCCGAAGGTCCCTGCAAAATTTCAAGAAAAATTATCGAGCCGTTTTCGGGGACGAGCCAAAAAAGTCGGTTTTCATACAAATGACCCTGGAACTAACTAAGTAACTAACCCACTAACTAACTTAGAATGTTTCCATTAACTTTGGCTTGCTATGTTGAGTTGGGTTGAATTGGATTGGGTTGAGTTGCCTTGGGTTGAGCTGAGTTAGCTTGGATTGAGTTGGCTTGGGTTGAGTTGGCTTGGGTTGAGTTGGGTTGAGTTGAGTTGGCTTGGGTTGAATTGGCTTGAGTTTAGTTGAGTTGAGTTGGGTTGAGTTGGGTTGAGTTAGGTCGGGTCGAGTTGAGTTGGGTTAAGTTGAGTTGGCTTTGGTTGATTTGATGATTTGAGTTAACTTGGGTTGAGTTAAGTTGGCTTGGGTTGAGTTGAGTTGGCTTGGGTTGAGTTGAGTTGAGTTGGGATGGCTTGAGTTGAGTTAGGTTGAATACAACATCACCCCAACTCAATTCACTGAATATTTCTTAAATTTTTGTTTATTTGCTTAAATTAAGACGAATTGAGATGGGTTTGGTTCAATAAAATTCAGCTCAGCTCAATCCAACCTAACTCAACACAACCTAACCGAACTCAAACCATACAGTTTGACCACACCATGTTGTGTTATTGTAACACACATCGGCCCGAACCACTCAACAGATTTTCTTGATTTTCTGAGATCTTTCTTTTATTTAAAATGTGGAAGATTTCCGTTCTAATTTCGCAGAGATATAAGTCAAAAAGTTTCACCAACCTTTAAAAAACCACGTTTTTGACCGCTGTTCCGACCGTAACTTCGAAAGTTCTTAGCCGGTTTTGCCCGAATTCAATTCGATAATCATTTTTCGATTATCTTTCATGAAAGATTTATCCGATTTATGTAGAAAAAACACGTCGGGCCCCGATAGAGACTCAGTTATAGGGCCCTGGTTGAGTTCAGTTCAAGGCCTCAAAATCAAGAATTGTCAAACAAAAAAATTTATGAAAATCAGTAAAGATCTACTAGAGATGTACAAAAGACCCAAAATCTCATAGACAGCCCTAGTTCAGTGGCCCTTTGTCTGAAAAAGCCAATCTGCAATCCATAATTTTTTTTTGAAAATCTGTCAACGTTTGCAGATGGACGGACAGAATTGGCGGCATCTGGGATCCATGATCGATGATCCCCTCTACTCACCCTCAAATCGACTGGTTACAGACGTAATGGTCCAAACGCACGGGTCCAAAATTGTGTAAAAGTTAACTAAATTGCAAAAACTGTTGCCAGTTAAGAAAGTAGTGTTTAACAAAAGTAACATTGTTACAGGAACAATGATTGTAAACTTAAAAGTATACTTGTAAACTTCAAGGCATTTTTTGTCTTCGGAGATAACATCAGAGTTTATTTCTGTTATTTTGCTCTTTGAACGTGTCATTTCACGACAAGAGACCATGGATTTCACTGAAGTGAATCACACGAAAGAGGAAAAGGCTTACGAAAATAAAATTTAGCTTTTTTTAATTCCTTTCAATTATCCAACAGAAAACATAGGCGCATGTGTCAAAGAAATAGCATAACCGAAGAGAAATAATTTGAAATAAAACCCAATTTGAAAATCAGCCAAAATATAAATAAAAAAGAATCGAAACAAAAAAATAACATCAAGTCAATCCAACACCAATCCACCAATTTACGTTATATAACAGATTTTACACCGAAATAAACCAATCTAATTTGTCACTACAAAATAAAAGAAACAAAAAAATTCACTCTGCTGTGAAGAAAAATGGAATCTGGAAAACCTAATAAAAGAATTTCGTATAACTTAAAATACAAAAGACTGCAGAGTGCAGAGTTGCAACAACAACGATTTAAAAATATTCCATTTATCGGTATATGCCGAACACGTAAACAGAGCACTTGATGGTTTGTTTATTCTGTTTTCCATTCAATGTGGCTGGATTTAGATCAAATTTGACAAATATAGAAAAGTGTTTATATATTTTATTGTTACACATGTGCGAATAGATTTTGTAATAGACAAAAATTGCGATTAACAATTCATGTAGTGTTCCCGCATTAAGCTAGTATCACTGACTACGTTGTTTTGATTGACCGTCAAGCTTTGTCACACAATTCGTGCGAAATACAAAATTCAAATTATAAAGCTCAGTATAAAAATACAGAGAAAAGTAGCGGCACTAAAACGAGTTGGTATATTTCAAATGTCAAAATGACGTTTGAAACGTCAAGGTTATGCTTCTTTAGGAAATTCACTACGGAAAGAATCCAGAAATGTGCAAATTCTTCAACTAATGACATTTAATTTTTTACCAACTAATCCCAATAGACTCCTCCTACATTGTCTGTCCAATATTCAGTATTTGCACAAAATCGCGTGGCAAACATTTCCCATGAACTGTTTTACATACATTAAGAACTCAAACTGTCGGTAAAGTTAGCCTATGCACGCATCACAGTAATTTTTTTGAGGACGTAAATAAACATGAGTCGAAACTTATGAGTCATACATTTTCTACGTATGGGTATGAGCAATAATTTCTGGCTTTAATTAGACATGGCAGAAATTTATGTTTGGATATGAAACAGCAAATTGTACGGTGCGCGTGGTCCAGAAAACTGTAAACCTAACAATTGCTTCCAATCAATCGAAAAGTGGATTGAGCAATAGTTAAAAAAAGCAATAATCTTACAATTCGCAATCGTCTTACAATATACAATTCATAACAATGTGCAAGTTTTTATTTGTAAGCTATGCTACACGCGCATTAATGCTAAATCGCTTTTTAATATCTGAATGAGTGATGAGTTTGCAAGTTTTACTTTTTATTGTGATATCACGCAAACAAATTGCTAGAATTCATAATAAGAGATTCTCAGCAAAAAGTAATAATGGAAAATTTAACATTTTTTTGAAGATCTCTTAAGTTTATTGACTTTACGAAATGTTGAATAACAACTGGTTGCTAGAAATATGAATTCGGTACGAGTAAATATTGAGAATATTATACGAAACAAAATTTAAATAATTAAAACGAATTTCGAAAATCGCTTGCTTAAAAATATTTGCTAAAAAAATATTGCTAACGAATAGATAATAAATCAAATCCAATAATTTACATCTATGAGGTAACTAAAGAGTGTGTCTGAGGAACACATTGAGAGAAAGGGAGAAATAATTTTGGCCCTCTCTGCTCTCTGGCTGAAATCATAGCGCAAATTCCGTTAAGGGTTCCGCTACTTTGGTCAAAAACTCTCCTCTAATTTTTAAAGGATACAACTGAATTATAGCACAAGCAGAGCATAATATTTATAGGAATTTTCCCACAAGTTTGGATGTATTAAAAGGATATTTTCTGAATATATTAGCAATAAGAGTTTGGAAAAATGATCCTAATATGATTCTGTTAGAAGCAAAACCCGGTCAATTCCAACTGTCAAAATGACGTTTTAAACGTCAGACAAAAAATTCTTTTTCGAAAAAAGAAAATCTGTTAATTTGTAGAGGAAAAATAAACAGGTTTTGGATATTTCGAATTTTTTGGATATTTGGAATTCCCAGCAAACTGATCTCGCTAACGAAGCTAACACTAAACGGAGCTAATAGCCGAGTAAGGATCCGCAATCAACTGTCAGTGACTTTCAACATTGAGGAAGGCCTACGTCAAGTAGATCCTCTTGCAACGATACTTTTCAATTTGACACTCGAAGCAGCTGTACGAGCCATGGACATAGACTCCAGCGGCATTATTTTCACCAAGTCTAATCAGTTGCTTGGTTTTGCAGATTACCTGGACATAATTAGACGAATATGGATGTTGTTAAAGATAAGTTTATGGCTTTGGAGAGGAAAGGTAACGACCTTGGGTTGAAAGTCAACGACGGAAAAACGGAATACATGATCATCCCACCTACGAATCGATATCAGGAAGATAACCTATAACTAATCGCGGACGAAATAAAGAGGCGAGTAACTTTGGGCAACCGGAGTTATTACAGCCTGGTGAAAATTTTAAAGTCCAAGTTAGTAGGCTGAAATTGAAAATGCCCACTTTATAAAATTGTGATCAGACCGGTAGTTACGTACGGTTCGGAGTCGTGGTGCTTCACACAGAAATATGAAGAATCTCTGCACACATTCCAACGAAAGGTACTGCGTGCAATATTTGGACCAGTATTCGACCGAAAACTGAAGCGATGGCGTAGACGATATAATCAAGAGCTCAGAGAGCTTTTTGGAGAGCCCGTCGTCATAGTCAGAACAACGAAAATAAACCGACTACGTTGAATCGGTCATGTTCAACGAACATCGTATTCCGAAAAAAAATTTTAAATTCAAACCTGAGGGCAAAAGGAGTGCAGGGCGACCCAAATCCCGGTAGAGCGCCGCTGCTTTTGCCAACATAAGAACTGTAGAAGTAACCAGCTGGGAGACGTTAGCTGCGGATAGGCCCGGTTGGAGAAGCATGTTGGAGGAGGCCAAGACCCTTAATGGGTTGTAATGCCGGTAAAGTAAGAATTTTTTTTTTGCTTGACGTTTAAAACGTCACTTTGAGAGTTGGAATAGACCGGGTTTTGCTTTCAACAGACCCATATGTCCAAGAGTTAATGGGTGACATTTTCTACTCATGTCATATATTGAAATAAATATTAAATAGACAAGAGGACAAATTTCGAAGAAAAATTCATTACTATCAAATGTGACAGCCTCAAGTGACTTCTGAAAGATTTTCTCTTCGATCCCTGACTGACCCTGAAACTGACTTTTGTCCGACTGAAAATATGTATGTCATAGGTGAAAGTTGTCGGAAATTGACTGCGCCACGTCAAAGCCATCTCTGTGTAAATGTCCTTCTTTTTTCACCCTTGCGAAAGTGAGAAGTACGTTGTCTATTTTTCCACTTTTGGAAGATAGTTTTTTATTCTACTAGACGGTCTTATCTCATTCTAAACTATAAATTGCCATTAATTACACCGAAAAAAGCGTAACAAACGCCACCTAGTCAAGTTTTATACATTTGAAAAGGCTAAATTTTAGTTTATTATTGCAGGTTTCGCGAAAAATAATTGCGTCAGCCAATAAGAGAAATGCATTCTTCGATGAAAAATTTGGACGATTCGACAAAAAATTTTTAACGAAAGATTCTTGTCTCTTATTGGCTGTCGTATGAATTTTTCAGCGAACTCGCAATACTTTGTCGATTATAATTTTTTTTTAAACTAAGAAATGTAACCGCCTTTTCATTACCCCTGTGTTATAGTATACTATAACACAAGAAAATTTAGCACCATAAATATGAAGATATAATTTTAGCTCATCACATACTAAATACAACATGACGACCGACAATAAAATACATTTGTTTTGATGTTTCTAATTACTAAGTCCCTTTCAACCTAATGACTTCATCGAGTTCATGTTTTTATTTTAAGCTTGTGATTAAAAATAATGCCACACGATAACGCCAGTACGAGTATAATTCGAGTATTCGCCATGCCATTGTTTTCAGAAAGTGTACATTAAAAAATAATTTCAATCGCTTTTCAACCTTGATAAATTGATTGAATTCAAATCATATTCCATGATTTTTCTTTAATGCATCCATCGGCAAAATCTTTAAATGTAAATAATGCGCTTGTGGATATTAATTTGACCTCTCGTAAAATAACTTAAGATCGGTTGTAAAGAACAAATTAAACGCCTCATACGAATTAAACATTTGTAGATATTTGTCTGTTGCTAATAAAAGGTTATGAATGCGAACATGGAATGACATTAACCTTATGAATAAATAATTTTGTATATTGTCGATTTGCTCTAAAATTCAACAGCGAAAAAGCGCGCCATGCATATTGTGACCAAAGAGTTCTCGATTTCCGACGTATGTATTCAGTCAACAATAAAATCGAGGGAGTCACAACGAAAAGATCTTCCAGTCCAAGAGCTAGGAAGGGAAACTCGTAAGAGAAACTGATAAAAAGGGTGGCATACTTTTCTATTTTGTTTTTCAATTTGACACTGAGAGAACATCGTCCTAAAAACCTTGATATGGGATTTCGGCAGAATAAAACAAAATGCCATATAGAGAAATTTTTCCTTCTGACGAAATGTCGAATAACGAAGGAATTTGCTCACATTTTTCGTCTATCTCTAGCAGATATTTGGGGAAAAATTCACCTAAAATTCCCTAAACTCAAGTTTGAGTGATTTATGTTCAAATATTTGGCGCTAAGCAGAAACGTTCAAATTATTGCCAATTTTTATCTTTTTGTTCTGTGATAGCTTTATATTTCTTTGGTGGATATAATTTTATTTGGCAACTAAAAATACCAAATATAAAAATTAACGAAAGTGGTAGTGACCTCTCTGACTCTGTGACATTGCTACAAGCTTCCGGTTCTTATTGCTACAACTGATCGTACATACCAGCAATATGTACTTTTTACCAAAAGAGTTTTTACTCTGTTACCAAGCGTTGCCCTTCTACGTATATCCTCTCCGATCTTATTATCGCTGTTGACCCCGTGTAATTGACTGACAGTTGACCCATCATCATCATCATCATCACACTTTATAGACCGTTTGTACCTTTCGGTGTGAGGTCTTTACTACTGATCATGGACCACCCTTCTCCATACCCCCCTATCCTGTGCCAAGGAGATGGTTTGTTCGCCTAGAGAAAGTCCCCTAACTTCTAAATCGGATTTAATTGAGTCTATAAACCTTCTCCTTGGCCTACCCCTGGGACGCACACCCGGGACTTGAGCATCCAATATCCTCTTTGGTAGCCTGCTATTACCCATCCTCTGAACGTGCCCGTACCACCGCAGACGACTAATCCTTGCCGCCTCTTCCACTGATGTAACCCCTAAGTTTTCCCTGATGTCGTCGTTCCTAATATGATTGTCCCACTGTTCCCTCCGATTTACTTTTGCTATGCTCCTAAGAACCCTCATATCAGAAACCTCCAGGTCATGCACAAGGTATCCGCAGTCCACCCAACTTTCACTACCGTATAAAATCGTTGGTCTGTAGATTGACGGACAGTTGACCCAATGTAAATAAAATTTTCGACAGTCTCGAAGTGTTTTCACCTCTAGCGTTAAGCGGGTTGGTCTGTCACGAGACAATGAAGCGATACTTTTCTCACTGAAACATAACATTTACCCTCCTGGGACTTAGCCACTTCTATAATCAGGAGGGATGACTCATATGTCTAGAACTATGGCAGCTGGAAAGTTGCGTCCAAGGGCAACGTTGTAGAGCATCAAATTTTAGAGAACAAATAACGCCGCAAATAACGCCCGGGACGTTAATAACACCCGGGGCGTTAATAACACCCGGGGCGTTAATAACACCCGGGGCGTTAATAACACCCGGGGCGTTAATAACACCCGGGGCGTTAATAACACCCGGGGCGTTAATAACACCCGGGGCGTTAATAACACCCGGGGCGTTAATAACACCCGGGGCGTTAATAACACCCGGGGTGTTAATAACACCCGGGGTGTTATTAACGCCCGGTGTGTTATTATTGCCTGCACTCCGGGCGCTAATAACGCCCGCATTCCGGGCGCTAATAACGCCCGGAGTGTTATTAACGCTCGCACTCCGGGCGCTTATAACGCCCAGCTGAATAATTGGATAAACGCTACAAAATGGCACTTTAATATATAACTTTAATTATAGAGCATGTAACTAGAAGAAGTTGACTTAGGCGAAAATTTTCCTTATACAGAACGTCAAAAGAAGGAGTTGAGTTAGAGGAACATTTTCCTTATACAGAATGTCACTAGAAGGAGTTGACTAGAGGAAAATTTTCCTTATACAGAATGTCACTAGAAGGAGTTTAGTAAGAGGAATATTTTCCTTATACAGAATGTCACTAGAAAGAGTTGACTAAGGGGAAAGTACAGAACGTCACTGGAAGGGATTGATTAGGAGAATCATACAGAATGCCACTAGATGGAAGAATTTTTTTCTCTGCTCTTTTATTTTTAAAAAAGTAGTCAATAAGAAATCAATCAATGAAAACTTTATGAAAGTCATTGAGCACTACGATTTTGAAATTTAAAAATTTGAGTAAAAGGGACGAATAGAAACAATACAAAACGAGATGTGTACATTGAAATGTCGTAAGCTTCTGAATTTAAATAACTTCCAATTTATTCTTGAAGCTCAATAGTGACCGTGTATATAGCTGGGCGTTATTAGCGCCCGGAGTGCGGGCGTTATTAACACCCCGGGCGTTATTAGCGCCCGGAGTGCGGGCGTTAATAACACCCCGGGCGTTATTAGCGCCCGGAGTGCGGGCGAAATGTCACGTCACCATTCAGGATTTTAGGGAAAACAGCCCAATCCTGGGATATGACCACTTCTAGAACTGGGCGGGATGACCCTTATCTCTATGACTATGAAAGTGAGAAAGCTATTTCCAATGGCAAAGTTGTAGAAGATAAAATTTCAGAGAACACGGGTTTCAGAGTTTTAGGGAAAAATGTCCCAATCCTGGGATATTACAACTTCTATAATTCCAAAGACAAAGTTTCAAGATTTCTTGGAGAAACTAGTGGGTGCTGTTTGCGATTGTTTTTTTTTTTTGTCAAGTGTTTTATTTAACAAAAATTGATCGGCAACCACCGAAAACTTACGGAAACAATGATTCCTACAGTTCTCTATCTTCTGATTTTTTTTTTTTCATTATTACACATTTATTTATAAAAAAAACAAGGATAAAAAAAACACTTTTGACTACCACAAATCAACATCAATCATGTTTGTGGTTGATGATGATTAATTTAACGTTTGGGCGCTACAAAAATTTACATTAACCAATTTACAATACATAGACAGCTTCGAAAAATATTTTCTAAAAATATAGTTAAAAATTTTAAATTAAAGTGAGAAAGGAGACCTATTATAGAGGAGTGAACATTTCGGCCAACACAATCAAGGGTCTCAGACGCACTTCGGTAGGGCCTTTGATATTATCTAAGGTAATTTTTATGGATCTTTTAAATTCTTATAGTTCTAAAAAAACGTAAAATATTGAATGTTTATTTAGATAAATTTGAGTCTTTTTGCAACATCTATTCTGTTTACCACATCTATTCTGATCACGGGTCTTTGATTATGTTCGTAATGGACTTTTGGAAAGAATTCTTCGGAACAGTTTTTGGTAAATACTCTTCGGCGATTACTCAAAGAGTAAAAAAAACTGATGGCATCTTTGGTCACTACTTCACAATGGTTTTTATATGATGACGACAGTAATGCACGTGTGTCAATCATAAAACAAGAAAATGTGAACATAAATAAATTGGCCTGAATTTCATAATTTTTACACAGTCGTTCAAAAAACAGTACACAGTAAACAACTTTATTTTATACACATCCGAGCACTTACTCAAACAAAACACCCACATTTTGAACAAAATAACGTAATTTACAAATACAAATTTTTCCCATATCTCGACGACTGTCATATTCGACGTAAACCGTAAATAAAGTGTGCTCTTCTGTAACAACCTGCCTGCATATTATTACTTTGATCGATGCATTAATTACTTCTTTTAAAAGTTTATTTTAACTAACGAACTTAAAATATTATCGAAATTTCGAGTTCCCGGTTTATTTCTCATAAAAATAAAACTTCAAGAGTCTGTCTAACAGTTGTGATTCAATCATGCATTCTAAAAGTATCTGTTGGCATGTTCGCGACCTAAGTGTTTTTTTTGTAGAAGATATGTTTATGTGATCCCATTCGACAAAATTATTATCGTTTTATGACTTTTAATGCGATAATGGCAGAAATCCTAATTGTAGATATAGGCCAAGAACCTCAGATTTCATGAAAATTTTGCAGTTTTTTTTTCTTATTACCTCAGCTAATTTTGACAAAATCAATACACGAAGTTATGCGTTGTTTCATAAAAACGAAATGTACTTGAAAAAACATTAATAACACCAACAGCAACAGAGCAGCGGAAATGTAAATAATATTTAAGTGTAGACTACTGAAGACTAATAGGCGGTATGTTGAAATAGTGACATTGGTGTTTTGAGTAAAATAGACAGAAACTAATACACGAAATGTTCCTGCTTGGTTCTGTGCTTGCCCTTAAATAGGTTTGGAGTTGATTTCTAGGTCAACAGATTAAATAATATTTTAGTTGACTGTTGGCAATGCGAATCTCACAAAATTCGCAAAAAGTGTAAGGTATCCGATACTGATGAATTCTATAGGATTCACATCTATTGTCGGTATTGAGAGCGTGTACGGCTAAACCTTGCCCTTTTCTACAAAAGGTAAAACTACTCCGAAACTTTCCCTAATATATTCATTCTTCGTGCGATTATCGCATTAATGCCTTTTTGGTTACAACAGATGGCGGTGGTATAAATTGGTGAGTCCAATTGGTACAGACTTCTAGACGCGTTCCTTTCTTGTAAATAGGAATAAGCCTATGTGTAAGTCCGAACCTATTCGATTCACCCTAGTTTACAAGACAATAATTATCCCTTTTGTTGCACCGGTCGTACTGACATAAGAAGATAACTTGTATACCGAAGTCGAAAAATTTTTTGAAGCAAATATTTTTGATTGGCACCTCAAAAACGAAATACAGACCATTGAACACAGATCTAATGATGCTTTGTTCGTTATTAGGTAGCGATAGCTATTTTATGTTTTCACCCTTCCTGTCAGTCCATTCGTCTGTGCAACCTTCACCGGGCGATTAGCGATGATTCACCGTGGAAACTCTTCGGTGAATCATCGGTGATTCTACTGTGAATCATCGATGATTCCACTGTGAATTATCGGTGATTCTACTGTGAATTATCTGTGATTCCACGCTGAATTATCCGTGATTCCACGGTGAATTACCTGCGACTCCACGGTGCATAATCGGTGATTCCACTGTGAATCATCGGTGATTCCACTGGGAATCATCGGTGATTCCACTGGTAATCATCGGTGATTCCACTGGGAATCATCGGTGATTACACTGTGAATCATCGGTGATTCCACTGTGAATCATCGGTGATTCCACTGGGAATCATCGGTGATTCCACTGGGAATGATCGGTGATTACACTGGGAATCATCAGTAATTCCACTGTGAATCATCGGTGATTCCACTGTGAATAATCGGTGATTCCACAATGAATCATCTGTGATTCCACGGTGAATAATCGGTGATTCCACGGTGAATCATCGCTGATTCCACGGTGAATCATCGCTGATTACACGGTGAACCATCTGTGATTCCACGCTGAATCATTGGTGATTGTCTCGTGAATCATCGGTGATTGCCTCGTGAACACAGATGATTTAGGTTCAAAATTGACGCACTCTATCGCTACTTTTGTATATCAATGACAATTGTTTACCATCAAGAAAATCGTCTCAACCTCCCCGTCTCAACTAGGAAACTGTGCAGAGCAGCAGGTCCAAGCATGAGTAAGTCCAGGAACCTGATATCATGGCCTCTAAGGATTCTCAGCCTCAACGAACAAAACTTAGGGGATTCACAAATCGGGTACCGGAAAGAAGTACGTATGCACTTCGATTTCATATACGCTAAGATACTTCGCCCATCGGATATCACCCAATTTTTAATTAGCCTGCCCGAATTCTCTCGGTTTCGGAATGACGGTTTTGATTTAAAGCCCTACACTTCCTACTCAAGAGTGTCCAGGCACCAGAGATGTAACTTAACTGATTAAATGCATATAGAAAAGATTTGCCGAATTCCTTCTTGCTTAGCCATATAAGGCTTGCAACAGGTTAAAAATTAAAATTATTTTTTTTTTCCCTAACTTGATCTGAATTTTGCAACGAACTGTGAATTTTGTATGGGATTTTCACCTGATTCCGAGCCTTATTAGCCAAATGACAAACCTTGTCAGAGAAAACTTGGTAAAATAAGTGATGGAAGAAATTCATCCCTGCCGTATAATTTATTCGATATTTGTGAAAGGTAAGTGCTCAAGAAGGACAGTAATTCAGCCATCTTTTCAGTATTAAGGTCACATTTAAAAATTTGTCAACACAGTGGTTAATGTACATGACATAAACCTTATCTATTGTTATGGTAATATAGAGTTAAGGTACATATTGGAAAAGAAGTCAATACGAACATGTTTTGGGGAGTTGGGTAAAGTCTACGAACCAAATTTATAAATAACCACGAAAAGTGAAAGAAGAAGCCACAAAAAATCCATAATTTCTCAATAAAATTGGTTCAATGTCAACTCTTTTAGCAATGCTAGTTATGAGATATTAGGAAATATTGGAAATATATTTTTTTCTATTGAAAAAACGAATTTCGTCTTGTCACGCAGTGCAGAATTTTGTTTAAAGTTTAAAATAAAAATGAATATACCACGGATACATTAATTCACTCAAACATTTCATTTAAACTTTCGGCTTAATT
This sequence comes from Pseudolycoriella hygida, assembly GCA_029228625.1. Classification (NCBI taxonomy): domain Eukaryota; kingdom Metazoa; phylum Arthropoda; class Insecta; order Diptera; family Sciaridae; genus Pseudolycoriella; species Pseudolycoriella hygida. The sequence continues at coordinate 185,636,382 of CM055403.1, read as the reverse complement.
TTATCACTTTGAAAGCTCGTCCCCAAATCCACACAAATTGAGTAAATAAAAAATGCACATAAATTTCAACAAAATATTTGTTTCGCACACAAAACTAGACGGTTTGAAAGCCGGGCTACGATAATTCGCTATGTGCAATTTTGTTATTATGTAAACGTATTCATAATGTGCGCTCGAATGTACACACACACCGCACTGCGACGCGATTTCATTCAAACTGCAGACGGATTGAAAGAATTGAAAGAAAAATGTTCACGGTGCGGTGTATAGGTAATACAATATCACATCATTGAAACTTATTTCTCTCGTAAAAGTTTACTTTTGTGGAGAGATATTCGATAAAAGAAAAGTTAAGTTTGTAGTTTTTGTACTAGATTTGTTTTTTGTAAAAAAAAAGTTTTAGAAACAGTTTTTTATGTTTTCATTTTTACTTGCCAAACGAAAGGGCAGACTTAACGTTGGTAACTTTCTCTTAAAAGAGAACAACTAAAACCTCTTAAAAGGTAGGGTGTGACGCAGTCCGTAAGTCTGCTTCCAAAATTAATGAGGTGACGCTATTGCTGATAATACGCAGAAGTTTGTTGGAGCAGAACCTTGTGTTCAAAGTTTTAATTTCCTGAAAAATTACATCGCTGTTTTCAAATTAAAATTACGTTGTGTTAAAAAAATTGCGTCTCAAATGCCGGACCCACCAGCGGAATAATTTTTCTGTCCTATCAGTTTTTGCGCTGCAAAAATTTCACTTTTGTTTTACGTGTAAAAACTGAAAGTATTGAAAAATTATTCCGCTGGTGGGTCCGGCATTTATGACGCAATTTTTTTAACACAACGTAATTTTGTTTTGAAAACAGCGCTGTTATTTTTCAGGAAATTAAAACTTTGATCACAAGGTTCTATTCAAACAAACTTTTGCGCATTATCAGCGATAGCGTCACCTCAAGCGATATCATTAATTTTGGAAGCAGACTCACGGACTGCGTCACACTCTATCTTTTAAGAGGTTTTTGTCGTGATATCAGTCGTTTTGGAAGTTTTCAGTTGTTGAAAAAATTTTTCTCCGAAAAAAAATTTTCTCAAAAAAAAATTTTCTTCTCGGAAAAAAAATTGTCTTCGAAAAAAATTTTCTCACAAAAAAAATTTCTCCAAAAACGTTTTTCTCACAAAAAAAAATTTTCCAAAACAATTTTTCTACAAAAATTTTCGAACAAACTTTTCTCAAAAAAAAAAAATTTCTCCCAAAAAATTTTCTCCAAAAAAATTTTCTTCGAGAAAAAATTTTCTACAAAAAAAATTTTCTCCAAAAAATTTTTTCCCCCAATAATTCCAAAAAATTCTCCTGATGAAACTCTATAACTTTCTAGAAAAAACCATCTCTCTAAGTAGTGTCATTCCGGAGCTAAAATAAGAAAACTCCAAGCATTACCTAAAAAGCCCTCAAAATTGACCACTTTTCCACATGCCACGGCTTTTCCAGAATTTTCCCGGAAAAGCGGCATATGAAATTTTTCATTTGGGGCCGAGACTGACGTTCCCTGAAAATTTTAAGGAAATCGATCGGGCGGTTCTCGAGAAAAAAAAAGTAGATAGATACATACATACATAGAGACATAGAGACGTTGACACACAACACAGGAATAAAATTGTGATTATACTTTCAAAGATAATTTTACCATCTTTATATCGAAATTGGTCATCTTTGATTGGTGATATCCCGGCTCGTTTTCAACCGATTTTGATGAGTGAGGGCTCGTTTGAAAGCTGCTGCGACGTAGTTTTTTTTAAAAATATTTTGGAGGGGGAGGGGTGAGGGGAAAAAACTCAAAAGTTCGGCTGTACATCGTGTCTTGTCCCAAAGGAGTTTTTTGGGTTTGTGGACGTTTTTTTTGGGGTGTGGGGACTGCGTCACGCTCTCCGCTACCACTCTGAGCATGATAGTTTCTATACGGAAAATATGTTTTAAAGTAAGCTGAAAGACTAGTACATATCGTGAAAAACAGAGGAACTTAAATGGTCGCAGATGTGTTTTCAATGTTCAACTGAATACGGTGGCAGCACTTTGTTGAAGTAACCTGTATTCAGCTATAGAAATAGTAACGCGTTGGAGATGAAGTGCGTTGCAGCTAGGTGCAGTGCACAGACCGACGGATGGGCAAGTAATGGTGAAAACATAAAGTAGCTATTAAACGATTGGACTTAATTCGATCGTAGCGTTATTGTCTCCATCTCCAAAGGGTCTTATTTTAATGAAAACAAATGCTCGAGTTTGTTGTCAAAGACAGATTTTCACAATAATGTTGTAATTAATTGATAAAACAACATGACAACAACGAATATGTTGCAATCGAGTCTTTTTTGAGTGGTGCTCAAAGTAAACATCCGATTAATGTCACACTTGATACAAATCTGTTGTAAGCTTTCAAAAAATGTCAAAAAAAAAATCAATTAAAAAACAATTGGCTTGCGTTATCATTTCAGCAATTTTTCTTTTTTCTCATAGCAGTTAACTAGGGACGCTAGCGACTCTTTGTAAAATAAGTTCTTCCGTAGAATATTTTATGATTATGTCAAAGTTGCGACTGACTAGGGTGAAAACACCGGCTACGAGACTATAGAAATTGCCTTAGTTACGAGCACCTATTGTCTTTTCCTTTGTTCTCCAAAAAGAGCAAAAGAAAGGCTCGTAACTAGCACGGAGCTCGTAACCGGTGCACTTACCCTACTCTCTAAATGGCTGAACTTTTAAGCTTAAAGTATTTACTATATGCGTGAGAGTGTGTTGGTGTGAAGTAATGAACAACATATTGTGAATCCGAATAAAAGTGGTCAAAATGCGACAATTCATGTCTTGATGGTATAGTAAACGCTCTCTTTACTCTGTTTTTTTCAGACGCCTTTTCGGATATCTCCGGCACTAGATAAGGTAAAACAATAGTATTATGTTGCCGGAGATATCCAAAAAGGCGTCTGAAAAAACAGAGTTCATTATGGAGAGCTTTCATTGTATCTCTTTTACTCTACATAATGGCGAAAATATTTTCTGCGACGATGTACTGACGCTCTTTGAGCATTTTGAGTCGCAGCCGCCGATATAATTGAGAACAAAAATGTTCCGGCAAGCCCTCGTGTACGTACGCATCACATTCTTCATGGTTTTGTACTCTTTTTCGCTTCTAGCAATGTAAACTTGATTTTTTCCAGTTTGGACCGATCGTACAAACATACGTACAAAAATTTGAAAGGAAAGTACAAAGCTCGGTGAATTTTATTTCTACAAATGAGGCTCAAATGAAAAGTGACAGCTTGTGTCGAAGGCGAGGTATACACGAGTCAAAAAAAAAAAAAAACTCCAAGTCAGCGTGTACTATATTCTACTCGCGAAGACCTCCAGAAATAAGATTTGACGTTCGAGAGTGTAATAGGAGGACTGTCCTTTGATGAATTGATAACGATTTGCAATTTTTACAAATGAAAGAACAAACAGCATTGCATGCATGAAAGGCATGGACAAACTCATAAAATAAAATGTGAGCGACTCGTTCAAATTCTCTATGAAAATTTAGTTTCTCTTACTTTTTCATTTGACTGTACAAGAAGATAAATGTGTGCTACTAACTTAAGTAATATTTGTGTATTTGTATTACAAGCTTAATAGTGTGCTACACGTGATGTGTGATGTGTAAATTAAGTTGGCTTTCGTATTGTCATATGTTCGAAGTTATGCTGAAAGAGAGACACTTTGCAGTGAACTCATATTATGAAAGAAAATGCTTTTAAACATTTCATAACAATAAACAGCATTCTTTGTGATACGATACATAAATAAATGAATAGCAAAGTTGGGTACACTTTAAGTATAAAGTCAGCCGAAGACGAAGAAGAAGGAACAGTTCAACGTTAATACCAACGACATAATGAAATAAATGTGTGAATGAAAAAATAGACGTTGTGATGAGTACTGAAAACCTATTCATTACTGCGCAAATTTCCCGTTTTTACAGAGTCACGTTTTCAATGTTCTGTTTGAACGTTGTAGAAAGAATAATTTGAATGGTACATATACTTCTTGTGCATGGGCAGAACCTTTGGTCAGACAATATTATTTCATGATGAAATAATTATACATTACGTGCTGACGTTTGCGTTGAACATTTATGAATATTCATTTCCATATGTTTGTTACCTTTAATCTGTAGGTTCGGTTATCAGTTTAGTATACGTCAGCAAAAATCAGTAGATATAAAGAAATTACGTAATTAAAATTTTACTTTCGTAGATTATGGCAGGTGCAGGTAAAATTACTTACTTACGAGGAGTAAGTGTGATAAGCATGTGCAAAAGATAAGTCTTGCAATACAACGAGGAGTAGAAGACATAAAAACGTGGATGAAATTTTTGATATGCCGACTAAAAAACTCTTGATACCGTAAATAAATTCAAAAAAGAAACTTACGAGGAGCTGAAGATTGACGTAGTTTTGTTCGTGCGGATCCAACATGTTCGCTAATATCGCTTTGTGAACTTTGTTGACTTTGAGTTCTTCCCCTGTAAATTTAAGAAAAACAAATTGATAATTATTATTTGTGCTGCACTATAGTGAAAAAAATTGTTTCCCTCCCACTTGCATATTGAATTTAAGGGGGTGACCCTCTATTCGATTCCAGAACCAGTCTACTTATTTCATCGTCGTAGAGTAAAATTACGACTTGTGACAAACAGAGGCCTCTGTTAACTGGTATACCCTATCAAATTCTTATCATGCCCGGAGCGGTAGCGGAGGGCGTGACGCAGTTTCCAAACCCCAAAAAAAAACGTCCACAAACGAAATTATTTTTAGAAAAAACTACGTCGCAGCAGCTTTCCAACGAGCTCACACTCATCAAAATCGGTTGAAAATTGGCTGAGATATCGAGGTTTGAAAATGACATTTTTGTACGGAGAATAAATTTTTCTATTGTTCTCATCATTATGGAAACTTTTTTCCTTATCTGTCGGTTTCTATCTATCTATGTTCTATGTTCTATCCATTAAAAATTTTCGATCTCGAAAACTAGACGGCCGATCTTCCTGAAATTTTCAGGGATTGTCAGTCTCGGCCCCAAATGAATTTCATATGCCGCTTTTCCGGGAAAATTCTGGAAAAGCCGTGGCATGTGGAAAAATGGTCAAATTTGAGGGTTTTTAGGTAATGCTCGGAGTTTTCGAATTTTAGCTTCGGAGTGACAACAGCTAGAGACATGGTTTCTTCGGGAAAGTTATGGAGTTTGGTCAGGAGAATTTTTTGGTATCATTAGAAAATGGCTGCCAGCTGTCAAAGTGACGCCATCTTGGATTTTTTGATTAATTCTGTATAAGAATACCAAGACAGTTTTTTTCTTCAGGAAAGTTATATGAATCAGTGGGAAGAATTGGAGACACGAAGTGTTCCGAAGGTAGCCGAAGGTGACACGAAGTGTTCCGAAGGAAGGTGAAGGTGACACAAAGTATTCCGAAGGTGATACGAAGTGTTAGGATGGTAGCCGAAGGTGTTGGAGAACAATTTTTTTCGGAGAAAATTTTTTTTCGGAGAAAATTTTTTTTCGAAGACAATTTTTTTCGGAGAATATTTTTTTAGAAAACAATTTTTGTTCGGAGAAATTTTTTTCTAAGAAAATTTTTTTCAAAAAATAGAAATTTTTTCAACAACTGAAAACTTCCAAAACGACTGATATCACAACAAAAACCTCTTAAAAGGTAAAGTGTGACGCAGTCCGAAAGTCCGCTTCCAAAATTAACGATATCGCTTGAGGTGACGCAGATAATGCGCAGAAGTTTGTTTGAATGGAATCTTGTGTTCAAAGTTTTAATTCCCTGAAAAAATTACAGCGCTTTTTTTAAAACAAAATTACGTTGTGTTAAAAAAATTGTGTCACAAATGCCGGACCCAGCGACGAAATAATTTTTTTGTACTTTCAGTTTTTGCGCTGCAAAAATTTTACTTTTATTTCGTATTGCGTACATTGTTTAACGAGATGAAGCCGAGTAGGACAAGCTTAAGAACGTGACCTCAAAAATTTCATTTTCATCACGTTTTTTGCTCCGTTATGGTCATGAGGCGAAGTCCCACAAACGATCATATTTATAAAGTCCACCCTACAGCATCCATATGAGTTCTGAAAAGTTCAATTTTTCTTGCCTTGACCAGCTTTCGAAATTCCGACACCAAGGCATAACATCACATTACAGAGACACACTAACCATTCGGCTACCGAGCAATATATGCGAAGTGAATGAATTTCGATGCGTACATACACTGTCGACTACTTGATTTGATGAAGTTAAAATAACTGCAAAAACCTTTTGAAAAAGGTTTTTTTGTGATATCAGTTCTTTTAGAAGTAGAAAAATTGTTTTTGACGAATTATATATAGGACTTTTTACGAGCCACCTCCGTCGCCAAACCGAAGCGCGGCGGCTTCTACTTCCATGGCGAAAAAATTATCCCCTCAACTTACTCTACAACAAATCCCAATCACTGGGACAATACGCAACGATAGCATCTATGCGATAATCGAAACGTGTGATAAGATAAAAAAACGCAAACTTCGGAACTACGCAATAAGTATATATACAGAAAGTCAGGCAGTGATCAAGTTTTTATGGTCGCATTGATTCACATCCAAACTGACGTTAGAATGCCTAGAACATCTAAATGAGCTTTCAAAAAATAACCTTGTAAATCTTGTCTGGGTTCCGCGTCATCGCAATGTCGTGGGTAACGAGAAAGCTGACAACGCGGCTAAATCCGCAAGTATAAATCCGATCAACGGACCAGAACCAGCTCTGGGACTCTCCTACGCGACTCAGCGGGAAGCCATCAGAGCACACTACCTGAACCAACATAAACTTCAATGACAAAATTTACATAACTGCAAACACAGCAGAGCGTTAATTACAGGACCAAACGTTAACATCACAAAGTAACTTCTCAACAAACCACGAGATGATCTGAGACAACTCGTAGGCTCGATCACCGGCCACTGTAATCTCAATAAACATCTAAACACAATGGGACTAGAACAGAACGCGGAATGCATCAAATGTTACGAAAGCGATGAAACTCCGCTTCATATATTAACAGAATGCCCTGCCCTTGCCGAAGCCAGACGCACGATGGGAAAAGATTTTCTGGACACTCAGCAATTGTGAAACACATGCATGTCAACGATCCACCGCTTTGCAAGGAAATACATCTATAGAGATACAACGAAACTATAAACTGTTGTAAGACGAACGAATATCGGAACACACAAGATATACTTAACAGCTAATTGGTCATAAAAGAGACCCACCCTTGCGGTCTAATTATGCTTTTATAATTATAAAACCAATAAAGAACCTTCAAAACTAACTACCCTACAACATATTAAAGTTTGTTTTGAGCCGTCGCCACCAAACCAAAGCGCGGCGACTACTACTTCCATGGGCGAAAATGATCCACACAACTTCCTCTACAACATGTCAAAAGTATTTTTTTGAGCCGCTTCGGCGAATATTACTTCCATGGGCGAAAATTTTCCGTAGAATCCGGGAAAAGTATTTTCCTAAGGGTACATCGCAAGGGAGGAAGGGAGTCAAAACTTAGTTGTATGTAGGGTTCTGCAGTCTACGAAAAAATTTTTTCCTAATTTTCTGTTCGTATGTGGACTTGCGTCACGGGCGTATTGCTACCGCGCGCCCGTTATTTTGGCTACTCGATTCAAGTAATCAATTTTCACAGGGAAATTTGTTTTTGAATAATTTTATTATTTTGGATGTTTTGTCTTCGGCATTTCATTGCAGAAAGCGTTGTTTGTAACACGTTTTGTAACAAGACTTTTTCAACACCAGTTCTAAATATAGTCCCAACGAGACGAAGTCAAACTGGTAGGTAGAACTGGTGCTGAAGAAATCTTACAATTAGTTACAAAAACTACTATTTCCGGACTCAAACAACACTAACAATGGTAGATTAATGCACATGGCACTGAGTGCCGTATTAACTAATTTCTTTTTGAATAGAAAAGAATACAATAAAAACAAATAATTATACATCGAGGGAGCATACAAAAACCTCTTAAAAGGTAGAGTGTGACGCAGTCCGTAAGTCCGCTTCCAAAATTAATAATATCGCTTGAGGTGACGCTATCGCTGATAATACGCAGAGTTTGTTTGAAGGGAACCTTGTGTTCAAAGTTTAAATTTCCTGAAAAAGTTACAGCGCTTTTTTTTAAAACAAAATTACGTTGTGTTAAAAAATTGCGTCATAAATGCCGGACCCAACGACGAAATAATTTTTCTGTACCTTCAGTTTTTGCGCTGCAAAAATTTGACTTTTGCTTATTATTGCGTAGACTGTTTAAGATAAATTTAAATTTTTGCGTGTAAAAACTGAAAGTATTGAAAAATTATTCCTCTGGTGGGCCCGGCATTTATGACGCAATTTTTTTAACACAACGTAATTTTGTTTTAAAAAAAGCGCTGTAACTTTTTCAGGAAATTTAAACTTTGAACACAAGGTTCCCTTCAAACAAACTCTGCGTATTATCAGTGATAGCGTCACCTCAAGCGATATCATTAATTTTGGAAGCGGACTTACGGACTGCGTCACACTCTACCTTTTAAGAGGTTTTTGTATGCGATATCAGTAGTTTTGGAAGTTTTCAGTTGTTATAACTAAACTTCATGTGAAAAATTTTCTGTTTCTATTCTCTATTCTATTTTCTTAATTCTATTTTCAGAAAAGAAAATTTTCTAAGAAAAAAAAATTTCTCGGAAAAAAATTTTCTTTCCGAAATTTCTATTTTCAGAAAAGAAAATTTTCTAAGAAAAAAAAATTTCGCCGAAAAAAATTGTTCTCCTACACCTTAGGCTACCATCGGAACACTTCGTATCACCTTCGGCTACCTTCGGAATATTTTGTAGCACTTTCGCCTACCTTCAGAACACTTCGTGTCACCCTAGGCTGCCTTCGGAACACATCGTGTTACCTTCGGCTGCCTTCGGAGTACATCGTGCCACTTTCGGCTACCTTCGAAACACTTCGTGTCACCTTCGGCTACGTTCGGAACACTGCCTGTCAGCTTCGGCTACCTTCGGAACACTTCGTGTTACCTTCGGCTACCTTCGGAACACTTCGTGTCACCTTCGGCTACCTTCGAAACACTTCGTGTCACGAATTCTTCCCACTGATTCATATAACTTTCCTGAAGAAACCAACTGTCTATGTTTTATTATACGGAATTTAGTAAAAAATCGAAGATGGCGCCGCTATAACAGATGGCAGAAATTTTCTGATGATACCAAAAAATTCTCCTGATGAAACTCTATAACTTTCTAGAAGAAACCATCCCTCTAAGTAGTGTCATTCCGGAGCTAAAATTCGAAAATCGTAGAAGCATAAACGAAAATCCTAGATGGCGCCGCTATGACAGTTGGCAACCATTT
>CM055403.1:185543044-185626420 GCA_029228625.1 Pseudolycoriella hygida | reverse complement strand
ATTAATAGATAGATAGATAGATAGATAGATAGATAGATAGATATATAGAAACCGACAGATCAGAAAAAAAAGTTTCCGTAATGATGAGAACAATAGAAAAATTATTTCTCCATAGAAAAGTGTCATTTTCAAACCTCGATATCTCAGCCAATTTTCAACCGATTTTGATGAGTGAGGGCTTGTTTGAAAGCTACTGCGACGTAGTTTTTTTTTTAAAATAATTTGGAGGGGGAGGGGGGCGAGGGGAAAAAACTCAAAAGTTCGCCTATATATGGCTCCTTGTCCCAAAGGTTTTTGTATGGAGTTTTTTGGGTTTGTGGACGTTTTTTTGGGGTGTGGGGACTGCGTCACGCCCTCCGCTACCGCTGCGGGCATGACCCAAAGGTTTTTGTATGGAGTTTTCTGGGTTTGTGGACGTTTTTTTTTTTTTGGGTGTGGGAACTGCGTCACGCCCTCCGCTACCGCTGCGGGCATGATCGAGCAAAACGCTTTGAAAACTGTTTTCGGACGAATGTAGAGTTTGTATTCAGAGCCGAAGGCAACATCGACAAATTTATGTTGCATGGCCGAATAGAGTAACGAAACGATGTAATATTGTTCGCCAATAATGAACTTTACGGATGAATAGTGTTATTGAAAAGACACACCCTTGTGAAGAGTCTTTAAGAAAAAATTTGTCAATGTTGCTAATATTTTGTTTCGTACGAAAATTAAATCGCTTTTAAGTTACACGATTTAAAATTATTCGTGGAAGCGATAATTAAATGTAAAATAAAACTATTTTAAAAATTCACAATTTTCATCGCTAATCTTTAGAGAAATGTGTTTTTGTATACAAAATGATAATAAATTCAGGAATAACACGTAAGCTGTTTACACGTTATCTATGAGTTCAAATCATATTTCAGTTCAGTTGACGTATGCAAATCAAACAAAAATTTTGGAATCGATCATTTTATTAGAACAACTGACCGTCTTTGTTCTAATAAAATAATTGATTCCAAAATTTTCGTTCGATTTGCATATCTTTGGAAGTGTTTCCATTGTGCTAGTGCCAAGATATCAGAGTCAATAAAACTGAAATTATTATGTTGGGACAACTTTTTTTGGACCCGTACGAAATACAAAGGTCCAATGCATTTAATACAAACAATTTTATCGTAATATGTAGTAGATCGATGCGGGAGTTGGGGGGATACATTGATTATCGTCTAGAGATTGACAGCTCAACTTATTACCCTAAACTTTTTTCCACTGAAAGGTACGTATGTCTCATGATTCAAGTTGCAAGATGAGCAAAATCGGTCAAGTAGTTCCGAAGATATGGTCGAAGAAGTGTCCAAAAACATGGATTTTCGGGGTTCTTCAATAAAACTGTTCGCAAATATCTCGGAAGGTAGAGCACGGAAATCGTTATTTTTGGTTTCAAGTTAAAGCATTTTATCTCAGAAAACTGGGAAAGAAATGTTTGTGATAATTGGGTCAGTGCCCATAGGCGCGGCCATACACTCTATCTCTAGAACTATGAGAAATAGAAAGTTCCTTCCAAAGGCAAAGTTGTAGAGAATAAAAATTTAGAGAACACGTGTGTCAGAGTTTAAATCCACACTCCTGGGATATGACTACTTCTAGAATTATGAGAGAAAACTCATAACTCTAGAACTATGTCAGTTAGAAAGTTGTTTCCAAAATAAAGTTCTAGAGGGTAATATTTCCGAGAACACGTGTTTCAGGTTTTTGGGTAAAAATTCTCCAATCCTGCGATATGACCACTTCTAGAATTGGGTGGGATGACTCATATCTCTAGAACTATGAGAGTTAGAAAGTTGCTTCCAAAGGCAAAGTTGTAGATAATAGAGATGAGCGGGTTGCCCGAAACTTCGAAAAACCCGACCCGAACCCGAACCCGTATTGTTTTTTTCGGGTTCATGGGTTTCGGTTTTCGAAAATTTTAATCGGGTCGGGTTCGGTCCGGGTCGGGTTTTGAAACAGTTTGGGTTTCGGGTTTCGAAAAATTTTATCGGGTCGGGTTCGGTCCGGGTCGGGTTTCGAAAAATGGTCGATCTCTACTAGATAATAAAATTTTAGAGAACACGTGTTTCAGGATTTTAAGGAAAAATAACCCAATCCTGGGATATGATCACTTGTAGAATTGGGAGAGATGACTCATATCTCTGCGTTAGAAAGTTGCTTCCAAAGGCAAAGTTGAAGAAAATAAAATGTTAGAGAGCACGTGTTTCAGGGTTTTAGGGTAAAATGGTTAAATCCTTGGTATTTAACCACTTCAACAATCGGAAGGGATGACTTATATCCCTACAACTATGGCAGTGAAAAAGTTGCTTCCAAAGGCAACGTTTGTAAGAATTACATTTTAGAGAAAGTAGTTTCAGAATATCTTGGAAAAACCACGTTAGTTCTATTTACCTTGGATATTTTGATTCTTTCGATTCTTTTTGCAAAATCTATTCTGATACGTACGGGTCTTTGGTTTATTTTCGTTGTATCTTCAAAACTCAGATATCCAAATTATAAAGGATTTAGTCAGTGCCCTCCGCAGAACATTCTGGTTGGAGGTAATTAAAATTTTTCGAGTTCCCAGGAATTGACAATCAGAAAAGATTAAGACGAATTGTGCTTGTAAATCCTTTTTTCGATAAGAATTAAGTTTTTCTGACTCTAGATCCGGATTAGACTTGTCAGGTCTTCACGCACATCGTACGGGTCAGTGGATTGTCTTATGGATAATTGTTTGAAATTTATTTTCATATGAATGTTGGAATATTGCCGACTCTGTGACTAACATCTAAAATTCATGTATGAAGTGAGATGTACAGATGCAAACAGCGAGACAGACAAAATCGATTTTTTTATAGTCTATTGTTTGTTCCCGTCAAGGTTGTGCAGCTATATCTTTTCATAGACAATTAGTGCACCGCAATGATGCAAACACGAACATTTTCGAATAGAATTTTATCGTTAATATCAATCGAAGGAAATAATCAATAAGCGATTATTAAAATTATTTCAGACATTGATTTATTTTCAGATGACTGGACTCTCGACTTTATAAAAACACAATATTTCTGCGTAATACTCAAAGAAGATCTATAAGGAGTGAGTTGTCGTTAATAGTATAATTAGATCGCTTACGTAAAAATATTAGGGAAAAATACGAGAATGTCAGTGTTCACCCTGTACATCGTCAGCTGATTCTTAATTTTGACTTTCGTGTAGCGACAAATCTCTTAAATTTCAGAATAACAATTTCTCTGGTTCAAAAGGTCTTCCAATTGAATATTCAGCTACAATCCCATTCCGTTTAGCTTACCATAAAGAGCATTAATTGATAAAACTCATTTAAAACATTAAACCCATTGAGTTCGGTGAAATGAAATTAATTTTATTCAATGAAATGCACTAACTCTATTATACGGCGCATATGCATTTTCCAGTCATTTGGGTTTACAAAGTTAAATTGGGATATGTGAAGCGTAATGCCTTTGATTATTTGTAACAACATAATTGGGTTGGCTGAATGGCAACTCAAATGTGATCCAATTAGTAACTCGTATCGAAACTACAGTTCCCAAAATTTGAAAAAGTCAAATCGTGGTGAGACTTTACTGGAGGGGACCATTGGAGAATGCCAGTAGACAACTGAGGAGTGTCCACAATATCGGAAACGAAAACGTCCCGCTATCATATTCATCCTCGAAAAAATCCAAAAATCTCGGAGAAGTTTTCGGAAATTCACTGAAAAAGAGAAGTTCTTGGAAATTTTCTTGTTGATTTCCGCTGGTTTCTTCCCTTCACGCCAAAGGGGTATTTTTCAAAAAAAAAGATATATATGCAAGAGACCCGCACGTATCAGAATAGATGTGGCAAACAGAACAGATGTTGCGAAAAGACTCGAACGTAGCTAAGTAAATATTGCCTTACGTCCGCATTAAATTGTATTGGAAATTGCCGAGAGTGCAATTTTGAAAAACCCGTCCGAAATAACGGTGTAAAAAAAACTTTCCAAACCCCAAAATTGACAACCAAATAGACAAAAATGTTCACCTCAATTTTCTCTACAACATAGCAAAAAACCAAGCACAGGCACCGGGCGCGCAGTCACCGGGCCCAAATTTTGTTTTTCAATGTAAGTCGGTACTCGATTACCTCTGAAATAGAATTAGGTTAGGATTTACCCGATTTATGTCAAGAAAAAAAAAAAAAACGTTGGGCCTTAGTAGAGCTCAGTGTTAGTGCTCTGACTGAGCCCAAGGGCTTCTAATCAAACAATTTTCTTCCATGTGAGATATTCCCAGACATTTGGATTAAAAAATAGTTTTGAAAATCTGAACAGATCTGCGCGAGTTATGTACAGAAAATAGGGCCCTAGAGGGGTCGGCGCATATAATGTCACACTTGCTATAAAATCCAAAAAGTCCATAGCTGCAAACTGGTCACAGATTTTGCTTATAATACTCCGGCTACCCCACAAACACACACCTTATTTGGGGGGGGGGGTAGCCATAGTTCCATAAACAAAATTTGCTGTCCTGACTGAGTTATGACCTTTTTATGGATACAAATTTTTTATAGCAAGTGTGACGTCATATGTGCACATATTCGGAATTTTAATTCATAAAAAATTCTTAAATTTCCCGAAATTCTGAAAAGATTCCTAAAATTCTTAAAAAAATTCCTAAAGTTTTTCAAAAAAATTCCTAAAATTTTTCAAAGAAATTTTTTTGGAATTTAAAGAGTTTTTTGAGAATTTTTTAAGAATTTTGGGAATTTTAAGAAATTTTAAGAATTAAAATTCCGAATAATAAGCCCTGCCATAACCCCCTATCAGAGACCCTTTTTAGTGCCCTAGCTAAGTTCAAAGGCTCAAAATCAAAACATTTCCTCCATAAATTGTCGAGTATGCCCAGACCTTTCAAACGAAAAAAATTATCAAATAGGAATAGATTTGCTCGAGTAGAAAAGACCAAAAACCACTTAAGTTTGAAAGGTCTGGGCATACTCGACAATTTATGTTGGAAATGTTTTGATTTTGAGCCTTTGAACTTAGCTAGGGCACTAAAAATGGTCTCTGATAGGGGGTTATGCCAGGGCTTATTATTCGGAATTTTAATCCTTAAAGATTCTTAAAATTCCCAAAATTCTTAAAAAATTCTCAAAAAACTCTTAAAATTCCGAAAAAATTTCTTTTAAAAATTTTAGGAATTTTTTTAAGAATTTTAGGAATCTTTTCAGAATTTTGGGAAATTTAAGAATTTTTTAAGAATTAAAATTCCGAATATGTGCACATATGACGTCACACTTGCTATAAAAAATTAGTATACATAAAAAGGTCATAACTCAGTCAGGACAGCAAATTTTGTTTATGGAACTATAGCTACCCCCCCCCCCAAATAGGGTGTGTGTTTGTGGGGTAGCCGGAGTATTATAAGCAAAATCTGTGACCAGTTTGCAGCTATGGACTTTTTGGATTTTATAGCAAGTGTGACATTATATGCGCCGACCCCTCTAGGGCCCTGTTTTCTGTACTTAACTCGCGCAGATCTGTTCAGATTTTCAAAACTATTTTTTAATCCAAATGTCTGGGAATATCTCACATGGAAGAAAATTGTTTGATTAGAAGCCATTGAACGGTTTTCGGCACTAGGCTGCCTTCTAAATTGAAAATCAAAATTATCAAGTACGCAGCCTGGTGCCAAGATCAAAACTTGTGCATAGTTGTGTTCTTATTACACCATCCAACGTTGTTATATATACTTTTTCGGCACCAGGCTGCCCAGTCTGAAATGCAGAACTTTCTTCTAGCGAAAGATTTGTTAAAAAAACTAAGCAATCGCAAAAAAGTAGCTCAACTACTAAATTAATAAAAGATGAGTATAAGCGGCCATTTAGTTACTTTTTTGAAAATGACACATTTTTATCAAAAAACTATAGCTATAAAAACATAGTTTTTCCAGAAACCCCCTCTTAAATGGCCCTAGCTCGGCGGCCCCAGCCTCAGTCATATAAAGATTTTTCGATTACCTTTCTGGAAAAAAAATTTGAAAATCGGTCAAGTTTTATTCGAGTTATCATACTCACGGACGGACGTACAGACGGACAATTTTTTTTTACAGATTCGGCATTTAAGGAAAATGATCGACGCTCCCTTCTACTCCTATCGACTGGATTCGTACGGGTCTAAAAACATTACACAATACCATCGAATCGACCCTTCCAGTTTTGAAAATTTATAAGGGTAGTCTGACGTTTCAAGGATGTCAGATATTTTTGAGTTAGCTATTGTTTGGGGACATATAGAGAAGATACCCTCTATAGAAGTTGAATATGAAGCTATTATTTATGGAATGAGGGAAATATTTGTGCAATATTCGCAACTATTTTTGCCTTTAACAGTAGATTATGCACCTGCTGGGAAATTTTTTTTATCTTCGAGGGGGAGGTTTGCATCCCGATCCGAAGGTGTGGGATGTAATCCCCCGAGGAGATAAATAAATTTTCCCGCAGATGCATATGCTATTTTATTCACCAAAGAAACAAAGTCTGACACCAACCATTAATGTTTTATTTAACGCCCTAGGGAAGCACTGCGGTGAATAAAGAATATTATTAGAGTGCAGACTGTTATCCTAAGTCACCACAAACAAATTCACATCGTTGAATTTTTGTTTATCAAAATTTCAAAACCCACACCTTATTACTGCTATACCTTCCTAAACTAATTTTACTTTGTACGATCCAAATACTTTAATATGTCGACTACAAAGTAATGTTTCAAACCTACAACAATCAATGTCTCAGCAAATGTTAATGAAACAGGTTAAGTAATTGTTTGTCTTATCAATAAAAACGAAAAATACTCGTGGATTTCGTCGGGAAATAATTGAATATTTACAATTAAAAGCAAACACAACATACCTTTTAGACGACAACAAAATTGTTCGCTTCGATGTGGCCACAAATAAGTCATCTTCAGCGGTAGGACTCTTTAGTATTAATCCAGGCGAGTCTTTTTTAATTAATCCACACGTCACCTTCGATTTCACCTCATTGTAATTTTTTGATTTCGCACTAGTTTTATTCGTCGCAATTTTATTCATAACGGCGTCCCACTTATTGGGTACCCCTTTACGCGCACTGCCTGACGGTCGTTTATTCTCCTGATTTTCAATATCACCCGCAACCGATAAAACACCACCCGGCGACGAGGCATTTCTCAACTTTTCACCACTTACGCGTCTCGATTTCGACATTTCGTGCTTCTTCAATGCAACGATAGCTTCATTTTTGTTTTGCTTTTGCTCTAAAAGTAAATGTAATGACAAAATGTTATCATTGAATAATACACAATCAATCAATCAATTCGATTTGTTCGATGTAAGCGATGTAAGTCGTGTGATCATTTGATGTAAACTAAACAACATTGCAAATACACCACCACGACTCACAACACACACGAACCAATTGAATCGAATAACGAAATATTCACTGATAACACATTTAGTCGATCCCCACCTTTTTCACAACTACTGTTTATCGTCGATGTTGTGCTGTCTGACATGCTGTGCCCTTGATGATTTACGAATGTGTCTGTCTGTGCGACGACGTTTAAATTATTTTTGCTGGTATTGTATCCAGTAGCAGAACTTTTAATGGTGTTGGTAGATCCATCTGGAGACATATCGCTGTCTACTCCATTTCGATGCAGAACCTCATCGTCGGCTCGATTTTCTACGTCCGTGAATATGCCGCTGGAGTCCATGCACGAATCTTCAGTCGATGGCTGTTGATTTACGTAATGATTGACATTAGCACCTTGTACCATCGGTGCGTACAGCTGACCGTCGATTACTTGCGCCCGACGATCGCCACGATTCACAATATCGTCCGCATCACTTTCGGTAAAGAAGTCTGAGTCGGTCATCGGATCTTGCCGTCGAACAATTGCGATATTATTTTCATTTTGATTCATTGGTAGAGGTTCTCGAGCAACCCTTGGCATATTCGATGGAGAATGTTCACCACGGCTAGCTGGTCGTGACATTTCTCCGTCTCCCTGGTATCCGGTGTCCAAACTTGTGATGCTAGTTACACTTGTTATAAAACTATTTGAGGTTTTTGAGGCTGCCGACTTTGTCATTTGATCCGCTTTAGAATAGGAATCGGTTTGAGACAGTTGTTGCTCATGAGCATATTGACCGTTGGACATTTGATTATCAGTTCCGTTTGACAGGTCTGGAATATCAGTTTTAACGCCGACCGGATCCAATGGCAGTTCTTCCGGCGATGGAGTTTGGTCGATGCGACACTGGTACGACATGGGCAATTTCGGAAACAATGGCAGGTCCAAATTTAAGTCTGTGTTGTTTGAATCTAAAAATTCGTTCATTTGATCGGGAGTTAAAATGCTCAAGCTTTTATCGTCGAAGGAATTTTCCTTTTTCAGATGACCTGGTGAGCCCACATTTGGTGCACTAGAGCCAACCGACGAATCGTACAATTCAATGGAACAATCCAAGGTCCATTCAGTTATATCTTGACCGAATGAGAACCGTTGCTTGTTCGGCAATTCGATAGGAGTACTTGTCGCAACGTTCGGTTCAGCTGAAAATAAGAAACATTGCAATGAGAAAATCTTTCTTTTAAGGAGAAAAAGTAAACATAAGCAAAGATCCGCACGTGTTAGAATAGAAGTGGCAAAAACGTATCTAAATCTAAATATAGAAATGAGCAAACAATCCAATTCATATAATTCCATAGAAATTACCGAAAGTATTGTCAAAGGCCCTAGCGAAGTACGTCTGAGACTATTGATTTTGATGACCGAAATGTTTACCCTTCACCATATCACAAAGAGGACCAACGTAGTTTCTTCAAGAAATCTTGAAACTATTTCTCTAAAATGTAATTCTCACCAACTTTGCCTTTAGATGCAAACTAACTGCCATAGTTCTAAAATATAATCCCTAACAATTCTAGAAGATGCTTTATCTCGTGATTGGGGCATTTTTGCCCGAAATCCTGAAGTACGTGTTCCCTAAAATCTTATTCTCTACAACTTCCCCTTTGGAAGCAACTTTTTAACTCTCATAGTTCTAGAGATATGGGTCAGCCCTCCCAATTTTAGAAGTGGTCATATCCCAGGATTAAGTGTTTTTACCCTAAAACCTGAAACACGTGTTCTCTAAAATTTGATTATCCACAACTTTGCCTTCGGAAGGAGCTTTCTATCTCTCATAGTTCTAGAGATATGGGTCAGCCATCCCAATTTTAGAAGTTGTCATATCTCAAGAATAAGTGTTTTTTCCCTAAAACCCTGAAACACGTGTTCTCTAAAATCTTATTCTCTACAACTTTACTTTGCCTTTGGAATCAGCTTTCTATCTCTCATAGTTCTAGAGATATGGGTCAGCCCTCCCAATTTTAGAAGTGGTCATATCCCAGGATTAAGTGGCTTTTCCCTAAAACCCTGAAACACGTGTTCTCTAAAATTTTATACTCTAAAACTTTGCCTTCGGAAGGAGCTTTCTATCTCTCATAGTTCTAGAGATATGGATCATCCCTCCCGATTCTGGAAGTGGTCATATCCCAGGATTGGATCATTTTTACCCAAAACCCTGAAACACGTGTTCTCTAAGATTTTATTCTCTACAACTTTGTCTTCGGAAGGAGCAAATCTCCATATTGCATGGTTGAGCAAATATAGACGAAAAACCATCTACTTTCGTATATGGCCAAGAAACTCAATTTCGTCCATAGCAGTGGTAGTAACAGTGCTCAGACCGATTTCGACAAAAAATTTTTCTCAATTTTGTGAGATTAAATGCTTTCATTTGACACTTTGAACTTGAATCATGGGAAATTATGTACCTTTCAGGGAAAAATGTTTAGAGTGATCGGTACAGCCGTTTAGAAAAAAATTACGGGATGGACAGACGGATATTTCTTTCTTTGCTGACTCGTCATCGTCTCTAGACGATATTAAATGCATCCCCCTCACTCCCGCCTCGATCTACTCCATGTCACAATAAAATGTCTTGTAGTACGTATAGGACCTTCGTACTTCGAAGTCCAAAAAGTAAAAAGTGGAAGAAGAAGCGACGACTTATGTCATAAAGCTACGAAAATATTGTTCACATACCAAAAGATCCTACTATTGCTCGTTCGTCAATGTCCATTCCCTCATCCGACGGCGCTGTAGGAGTTATAGTACTTTCGATTCTACTTTCACGAATCATTGTTGTTAAGCTTTTGATTGTTGATTCGTCATCTGTACCAGTGATGTTGAAAGACAACGGCGGCAAATTGTTTGGTTCGTTCAAATATTGGGTACTAAATTTTGTTATCGGCCCATTGCGGAATGGTGTCGAACTAAGCGCATTTACATCAACGTCAGCATTAATTCGCCTTGGTACTGCGAACTGATGAGTTGGAACCACCGGAGATAAGCTCAAACGGGCATCTTTGGTAGCAGTAAAAGTCTGTTCTTGCAATTTGCTCATAACATTTTGTGTTAAATTATTTCCTTCAGTCGGAGTATTTTTATCGAAGGTAGCTGAACGTGTCAAAGGAGGACGTTTGGTCGCAAACGCTTCATTTGTTTCCACCGGTTGCTTTAGCTGCGAATCCATTTTCATACGTTGTTTTGGTTCAGGTGGTTTACCGAACTTACTCTTAAACAAATTTTTTGTCGTCTTTTGTACCAAATTCGATGCTTGGCATATTTTCTCGTTCGATAATGATTTCGGTAGGGCCGATAACTTCGGTCCAACTAATCCAGATGGCTTTGCAATCTTCGACGGTTTAGCTGTACGAATTGCATTGCATTGTGGAATTCGAGACTTGCAATCGATTTCGGGTATATTTGTATGCATTGGGCTCTGCAAAAGAAACGAAAATCAATAAAAATTATCCAGTGCATTTGTTAGGGAAGTGATGGAGCGTTAACAACATTTTTGAGTCTCCGTTATGTCTGCTTACAAGCACACGATTTCATGTTTCGTGCATGTAAAAAGCGCCTAATAATAGTCATTTCGTTTCATGTAGATGGGAATATACTAAAATAAACAAGTCAGAGTTTGAAAACCTTTTTTTTTGTAAAAAATTAAATATTTCTTATTTTCATGTTTGAATATTATTTGGATCTAAAGGAGTGTTCAACCTGTCTCTCTAACCTTCGTCTTAGATTTTAAATCAACAAAATCTTTGTTTATCCGGCGTACGTTAAATGCAAAAATGACACTACAAACCACTTCGATTTAACATATCATTTCATTCAATTTAATAAGCCGCAAACATAAATAATTCCACCAACTGAGAAGACACATTCGCCATACACTCTGTGTGCTAATGGTTACATCATTTTACAACAAAATAAAAATTATTGCGGAAAGTTACGAAGAAAGACGTCGACATGTACGTAAGAAGTGATGTAGTTGTTATTTTCTGAAGACAAAATGTTCTTTTAATTATTCATGTGCTGTAAGGTGGGGCGAAAGAAGAATTTGATTTACATTTTTGGACAGCTAGAAAGTTGGTAGACTGATTTTTTTTTACGAATTGTTAGATAGAGACCATCATATGTGAGTTCAAATATGAGCTCCTCGGAATATTTGAGAATAAACCATTGACATTGATATAGAAAAGTAGTGTATTGTTGAAGAGATAAACGAAACAATATCTATGACGTCATAACTTTTGGTTATATTTGTGAGGTAATGCTTTGACGTCATTTTTGTGACGTTATATTTGTGACGTCATTTTTGTGCTATCGTATTTGCGACGTCATTTTTGTGACCACATTTTTGTGACGTCGTATTTGTAACGTTGAATGTGTATCTAGAAGTGTTCGTTCAAAGTAAGCCACGACAATTTTAGATTTTAACTTTCATTTGTTTACGTTACAATATACGGGGGGGGGGGTCAAAAGTAACTCCACAGCCTACTACGGTAGTCTCGTTCATCGAGGGTACGTGTAAAAGAGACAGTCATAGTAGGCTGTGGAGCTACTTTTGAAAGACCGAGTATATTTCGCATAGTACGCATACATCATCAGGTCTGGTATAACTTAAACGCCATTTTTGCGACGTCATTTTTGTAACGTTATTTTCGTGACGTCTTATTTGTAACATCTGTTTAACTCCGAGACTTAGAGTTAGAGACACTACACAAAGTATCGTTCCTTACCATACGAAATTTTTGTTAGTTCGAAAACTGTTACCAGATAGCTTTTTATGGCGAAGAAGTAAGTCATTACGCCATTACGACACTGAAGTCCTCTTTGCTTGATGAGCAAAACACAATCAGTAATGACATGATAATAGCTTTTTGACTCATAAGACTGTATCCCACGCCTGCTTCCCACTCGTCAAAAAGTGTTCAAGTCAAAACAATTTTTCACTCCACCCTAGTTAAGTAATTGTAGCTTCATTAAATTTTGGTTTAATAGAAACACAAGTGTAATACTGTGCGTCGCCGGTCGTGTCTGATGTATTTAATTTAGAGAATTTGCAATGAAGAGCTTTGGTATATTGACACAGTTAAAGTAATTCAATATTGAAAACAGACGAAATTATTTTAATGTCATGACAAAAAAACATGAGAACATCAAACATTCAAGAGAATGTCAATTCAATTTGGTTCATAGATTTGAAGAAAATATTTCATCGATATTTATTGAAAGTTATACCACTCTCGGCTAAATGAAAAAAAAAGTTTATGTTTATCTAAATATGGAAAAAAATTTCGCTTGATGATAAGAAAGCATATACAAAACCTGTTGGTGTTAGACGTATACATTTCAGACTAAATTTCACAATGGTTCAAGGTTGCACGAACATAATCCTCTCCAAATTAAAACTTGTTCAGAAATGAATCTGTCTTTATAGATAATATTTTCAGGTCCAATTTAGTCTCAGGTTTTTTCAGCACAAAAATGAACGTGCATCTTTTATGATGTTTTGTGATTTGGAATCCGTTATACGAACATCTTCTATTTCGATGCTCATACATTAAAAATACACGAAGCTTTTTTTAGATAGAGGGACTCACAGGGGATTCAACAAGGGTTTTACACTCAATAGAAGTATCTATTCATCCCCATTTAAACTATTCATAGGTCAAATCTCTGCAATAGACTGACTTTAAAATTTTTTGAAATTTACAACCATCAGAGTTAATTGGACGGTGTCATGGAGAGACCAATGGAATCTTTTGGGGTTAATCGTTTTTTGCATAACACCGAATAGCAACGAATATGTTGCGGTTGAGGCACAAATTATCGTTGATTCACAATAATTCTTCAGATCATAGGATTCTGTTTGTGTCAACTAACCGTAATATGGAATATGGTGATAGCCTGTCAACTAAGTTGAATGAACCTGGATATAATACGGAAGGCTTTGCAGACGATGTGGTTACTTTGTTAATAGGTAAATTCGAAGAGACGCTGTGTTCGTTAATGAACTCAGCGTTATTGTTGACGCATGGTGCGCTGAGAACGGTCTTTCAGTGAATCCCCAGAAGACTAGCCTAGTTCAGTCCACAAAAAAGAATAAGTTAAGAAAATTAACTCTTCCTAAGTTGAGCGGAACAAGACTGGATTCGAAGGATCATGCGAAGTTTCTGGGTTTTTACCTAGATAAAAAACTAAAGTGGAAAAAGTATTTGCAAGAGAGAGTTGCTAAGGCAACGAGAATTTTTTGGCAATGCAGAAGGGCATTCGGAAAAAACTGCAGTCTGGAACGGAACGTCATACATTGGTTGTATGAAGCCATAATCAGGCCTATACTAAGTTACGGATGTCATGTATGGCATCACAGAGTAAAAAGGACGAATTACAGCACGTTCAAAGAATGGCTTTAATGGGAATTGAAGGAATGATGAAATCCACTCCAACGAGTGTTCTTGAGGTGTTGCTGTCAGTTCTTCCGATAGACGTGTTTATCGAGCGAGAAGCTGTGATGACATCAATTCGGTTGAGGAACTACAATTGCTGGCAAGACTCGATTGCGGGCTACGCTAACACCTTGCTGGAGAAATCGAAGGAAATTCCAGAGATCTTGATGGTCACAGATCAATGTACTCCACAATATTTCTTCGATAAGAACTTTCAAGTCATGATCCCAAGTAGAGAAGAGTGGGAAAATGGAACAAAAGCTTTAGATCCGAATGACGTGAATATATTCACGGGCAGATCGAAGATAAACAATGGGACGGGCGCAGGAATTTTTTCAGCAATCCCTTAGTACGGGAGTCGTACTCGCTTGGTAAGTATGCATCGATAACCCAAGCTGAGACCTCCGGGATAATTAAGGCTTATGTTGAGCTAAATGAGACGGTCTATGAGGCTAGGGACGTCAACATATGCACGGACAGCCAAACATGTCTGAAGTCATTAAGCTCTAATTGCTTACCTTCTAAACTCTTGATAGAGTGTACACAAAGAGTGAACGAAGTGGCTAGATTGCACAAAGTTAACTTAGTTTGGATACCTGGTCACAGAGGAGTGGACGGGAATGAAGAAGCAGATGCTCTAGCTCGAGAGGGTAGCACAACAACTTTCTTCGGACCGGAGCCAGCCGTAGGACTGCCATACAGGGTACAGAGGGCCATAATGAAAGAGTGTTATTCTAGAAAGCATGATGAGCTATGGATAAATCTCAGAAGCTGTAGGCAGTCGAAGATTTTCTTAAATGGCACATCCAACAAGATTACCAAATATCTAATAAAGTGCTCCAAAACAGCACTGAGGAAGCTGATTGGAACCATTACCGGACACTGTAAGCTACGGAAGCACATGCACAACATGAAATTAGAGAATTCAGCGATCTGTAGGAGATGTGAGGAAGAAGGGGAAACGTCCGAACACATATTCACAATGTGCCCATCATTGGCGTTGAGAGATTTGGAGCTGCCTTTCCAAACCAAGAGCAAATTATGAAAACAAACATAAGAGAACTACACGAATTCTCCAAAAAATTTATTGAGAATATGTATGAGGAGACATTCTGAAGTATAAGTCACCTCAAACTTAGAAGTGCTTTAGTAATAATAAAGTAAATAAAAAATGTTTTGGTTGTAAAAGGGGCCTACCCATGCGGCCTTATGATGTTTAAGTTTTATTATACAAATGTATTGTTAACTTAGAACCAATAAACTAATCTAATCTATTCTAACTATAAGATTCAATCGATTTCTAAGAGTCACGTAAGACCCAAATTCCATGTTAACCAGGCGTTTCAACTGGTTGAACAACTATGCAATGAGAGATCTATCACATGCGGCAATGAACTCAACCTAGCGTTATAGAAAATCGTTCAAGATTCCACCACTGCTGTCACTACCAATTCTCTCCATAGAATAAAAAAATCTCATGTAAGTTGAGAATTAATTCTAGCCATTAGGGAGCGCGACCAGCTTGCGTCCGTTGTTGAGCAGTCAACTGGATAGCAATGATGTCATTACCCGTCAATACGTCAATGCAAGGTAGCTCATAAAACAGTTGAATCACCGACTGAAAAGTGCCTTTGAGACGGAAAGACTTGAGTGCCTTGAGACGGAAAAAACACTAGCAGATTGAGGAACGTCAAAATTGGGGTACCCCAAGGATCAAAACTAGGTCCCCTAATATTCATAATCTACATCAACGGTCTTCTGGGACTGGGCTTCATTGGACAACTGGTTCTGTATTCCGATGATGCTGCTTTGAAAGCCACAACTACGAATCGTATGATTGAAAATCTGTTTATTTTGTGTGTTCGGAGGGTAGACTTAGCAGACCATGGTATGATTAAAGATTTAAGGTCAAAACGTTACGGGGAAAATCGGAATCATAATAACGGGTTATTTGAAAACTATATTTTTGACGTAAAAATAATGTAAGTTTTGTGTTTCATTGAAAAATGATGGAAAGTTCATGGACAATTATGTAAAATTTATGTAGATCATGTAAAAAAGATGTACAAAAGATGGATAATTAATGTAGCCACTATGGATTTTTTTATATTATTTTTCTATCATTTTTACATTCCAAATTGGAAAAGCATTAACATCATTTTAACATTATTTACATAAATTTTACATTATTTATACAGTCTACAGTACACGACCATGTTAAAATGATGTACGAAAGGTGGAGAAATAGTATATTGAATGTAATCAATTGGGGATCGTTGATAAAGTACGTCAGGTGTGCGACATACGTTATGAATGACCCCTTACACATTATAAACCATGTTAAAAAGATATATTTAATACAAGAAGAAACAATCGCTCCTATTTTCTTAAGGATCATATGAGGGTTATAGCGTTTGTGTCAAAACACTCACTCATTGATATTCTGAAAAGTAAAGTTACAGAATCAAAAGAAACCAAACTAAATATCTTGATAGTCGAATTAAAAAACGCGAGAAACGTAACACGTACACTATTTTTCCATCTTTTGTACATCATTTTAACATCATTTACATAAATTTTCCATTACTGTAAAAATAATATAAAATTTATGTAAATAATGAAAAAATGATGCAAATCATGTTAAAATGATGTGAATGCTTTTCCAAATTGGAATGTAAAAAAGATGGAAAAATAATGTAGCAAAATCCATACATTAATGCCTTCAAGCACTAACTAACTTTAACGATTGTTCTTGAATGGAAAAAGGTGATTGCTACATAAGGTCACCGAATTATCCATTTGTTGAGCATCTTTTTCACATTAATTATTCATGAATTTTCCTCTTCCTCCATGAAGGAACTAATAGATGGAAAGCCGCATGACCGTGAAACCACAAGCTTCATTTTTCCAATGCTTTGCAAAGCTTTCGGGATAGGATGTTTTTCAATGAAGTTAACAAAACAAAAAAAAATCTGGTACGACACTCAATAACTTTAAATGAAAAGGAAATTTCAACAAAAATTGAATTGGGAGGAATAATGACTGTTATGATAAAATGCTAAAGAAATTATCAAAAATTCGATAAACTGACCGAATGCCCATAAGGCCAGTCCGAACCTGTCCACCTACTGCTGAATATTTCAAATTTTTGATGAAAGTATACAGTCTCAAACATGAATGCACCATAAAAATGTATTGTTTGCTTATGTATGCAACCATTTTGTGACGGTATTCCGTGACAAATCAGTACAACATCCTGCTATGTCCGAAAAAGCCAAATACAAACTCTAACTTTCTGGTATTTCTCAGGAAACTCACATAATCAAACTCAAGTTTCCCAAAATCAGGATGATATTTACATTTGAGTTATTTCACTTCCAGAATTGGAGTTACAGAATAATCATCCAGGAGCAGCCTGGTGTCAAGTTGAAAATTCTTAAGGTGTGCATTTTTCAGTGCCTCTCAGCTCAGCGAAGCGATAATTTCCCCTTCTTATGTATTCTGAGTTCCTAAACTCGAACATACTTTTTTTTTGTTTGTCATCTTACGTGAAGCTATTAAACGTCTGTTAATAAAACATATTCTAAAGATTGAAGTTTAGGAGGAAGTAACCTGAGCTAAGGTCAATGTTCTAAATAGTAGAGTTGGTCGAGATTCACATCTTTTGAAAAACAAAATCGTGTTGAGTTTATTAGACTTTCCATTCAAGGACCTACATAGTTGAAGCGGAGCTAGAAAAATGAGTTTACTTGTTATCTGCATGTCTCAATCACAATATTTACATTTTTAATTTAAATTAATTAATGAAATGTGTTCAGGTCATATTTCATCAAAAATCATGTCGCGCATCTCACTAATTCAATGTACATAAATTAGCATAAAATATATCATTCGAAAAATTGATACGAAGAATGGAGAAATTCGTTTCTTCTATTTTGTATACGACAAATTTCAAACATCTCAAAAAGATATTTTTGAATAAATCAGTTTCTTTATCTCCATTTTTGTAGAAGGAAAAACCAATAAATTTGATAAAATTCTCTCTTGTTTATCGAAGCCATCAAAACCTACGATAATAAATAATTATAAATGACAAAAAGACTCTTTCATCTGCTCACACACACGCGGCTCAGCGAGTTTGCGATGCATTGTTTACAAAAATGTAACGAAATGTATTCAAAACGAACGATAGCAGTACAACACGCATCTCACCAAGAATGCAGAAGGTTGCGCATAGGTCTGCCCCATCATGTCATCTCATTTTCATTCTTAGGAAGTTTTTGTATGTAACCTCGACATTACCAAAGGAGCGCCGATCGTCATTCGAACAGAGAAACATGCGCACTTTCACAACGGAGTGATACTTCTCCAAATTTTGCTAATAGAAATAGAGAGTTGTGAGAGAGACTGATACTAGAAAATGGTCATATTGATCGACTCTCAGCGCACTCTTAACGTGTAGATGCACCAATAAACTTTGGAGTATTCTGAAGAGGAATCAACGATTTCCCCTCAACAAGAAATGTTGTCTCACCAATACCACATTAAAATATTTGTGATCTCCCGGATACCGACATTTTAAAGTACTATCGGAATACTAATAATTAGCCCTAAAAAGTTTCCCTTCAGCCTGTATACGTTGACATTGATGCTTATGCCATAATTCATGGAACAACGCCTAAAATGAGTTTGTCCAGGAGAGGCAGAGAAGGTTCGCATTTAACAAAACATTTGTGGGACTGGGACTATCATACAGCATTTGTGGGGTGCACATATGAAGTCACACTTGCTATAAAATCCAATAAGTCCATAACGGCAAACTGGTCGGAGATTTTGCTTATGATACTCCGGCTACCCCTCCCCCCCCCAAAAGCACCCCCAAATTTGCTGTCCTGACTGAGCTACGACCCTTTTATGGATACTAATTTTTTGTAGCAAGTGTGACGTTATATGTGCAGTGCACGACCCCTTTCGAGAAAAAAAATAAAAGTTGAAATACGACCCAGCCTAACTCTATGGAATACAGGAGTCTCTATCTAGACCGATAATAAGAGCTACTCGAGCTATGTTTCATACTTCATCGACTTTTTCAAATCACTACTTCTTCTTTTTGCTATACCGCTATAATAGAACGAATCGATTTAACATGTAATAAAAGTACCACAAAAATGTTGTTTTGAACACCTCACACCGACTCATTTCTACGCTGATGTTTCAATAAAAAATGATTATGCAGCAACGCATCTCTGTCTGTTATGATAAATGCTGTTTGTTTTAATATCACAATTTTGAGCCCATAATTAAATGCAAATCAACATTAAATAATAAACAGAAAATCGTTTTCATTTTCTAAATGAAAGAGGCCAATAAAACACTTCACGCAACTTCCAAAACTTAGATAGACGACAAAGCTTCTAATGCGTGGGGGTTTTGTTTTTATCTTTTATAGAATAGTTTAGAAACTTAAAGCCGTAATGGCAAAAAAGAAATATCTACACACACGTGGCTCGCTACTCTCAATGTGTGGTTAAAGCAAACAAATTTGATTTAAGATCATCTGAGGTTTTCGAGCGAAAAAGTGTTGTTTGTTTGAAATGTTTGTGGAAAAAAATTTTGTTTAGAAATTTTTCAAAAAGAGACACTGGAAATAAATCATGAGCCATTTTACTAATTTATATCTTTCAAGAGACGAGCTCTCCAAATGTTGTAGAGCTTAACGTAATCATTTTAAGAGCTCGTAACGAAAAAGAATAGTAACGCTGAAGTTTTGTGGCACAAAAATTATACGTTTACCTCTTTCATTCAACCAAAATGGAAATAAAATCTATACGACACGAACCTCTCAAAGAACACACTCTAAATATCAATAACAAAACCGACTGCTTAAGAAGCAAAACTGTTAGAAAAGGAAATCGATTAACAATTTGTTTACTAAAGTTACTAAATGAATGGTCACATTCAGTGGTGTGACGTTTTTAGCATTACAAAAATACTCCAAAGATACTTTAGAACAGCTCCACAACTTGAAACTAGCTTCACGCGTAATCGTTGTGAATAGGCCCTTTTAGATCCGCTCAACACTTGAATTAAAATTTGAATAATTTGACACAAGATGGCACCTAGTATAGGGAGTAGGAGAGGGGTTGGGGAGAAAGCAAATGCTCAGTTTAGCATGTTTTAAAGTAGGTTCGTAGCTGCAAGCTACAGATGAGTCTTATTTTAAAAAATTGGACTGTACGTTGAATTTTTAATAAAAACTTTCTACGATACGGCAAATTTTGATTCTGAGAAACTCTAATTCTAATAATAATTAATTGATTAATTCACAAAAATGCAACTATTTGGAGGAAAGACACAATCATAAGCTTCGTTCGCGTTTCATCTACTGTTACCACATTTGTTCTATTAAGGTCAAGTTACTCTGGTCGAGTTCATTAGGCAGCCGGGTGCAAAAAAAAGTTCGTATGACAAAGTTGGTCGTGAAAACGAGTACATTATTGTGCACTCGGTTCCGGCTCGGCACGAGGCTGCGTACTTGAATAGTATGGACGGCCTTAAAAAAGGTAGACTGGTGCCGAAAATCAGTTGAAGTCAGGCTGCTGCTGCTCTCTACACTCATAGTATAATATCTTTATCTTGAGTGGGCAGCCTGTGGCCGTGTTGAAATTTATATGAAGTATAGTATTTCTTAGCTTAGATTTTTGAGTTGGAACCTATTGCATAGAAATGTACTCACATCCAACTCCAACATTGTCATTCAGAGGTTCGACACTTCCTTCAAGTTCATACTGTCATTTTTATTTTAAAACAGTCTACTGAATGTAAACAATAAAAATGGTCGGTGGCATCTTATGTTTTTATGACGGTTATAACGTGAACAGCTGTTTATCGTTACGATCGTTACTTGATTTCTGATTTCATATGTTTTTCGACAAAGAATAAATAACATTAAAGACATCAAATCGTAAACAAACACAGAGTATAAAGCGACCCGCAGACGAGAAAACTAAACAATTTGCAAAAACAATAACAAATGTTTTCTCAGATCCACACGTAGTCCTAGTAAATTCGCTGTGTATAAATAAATGTAAATCGCACAATAAACAATAAATAAATTGCAAGAACATTGTCGACTAAAGTAGGGACTATTTCATTGTTTGCATGTAGCTGCTGTTGCAAACTTTACGCGCAACCGAAATTCCATTGTTCTCAAGTTTCATAACGAAAGAATTGGATAGAAATGTCAAAAGATAATTTCATTGTGTTTTCGTATTATTTCTATTCAATCCGAAGTTAGGTTCAATTTAAATTTCATGCATATTTTTTTAAAATTAGAAAATAGCAGGAAGTTAGTGAGATTTAATAATTGAGCACCGGAGTTTCTTTGAAAATTAAAAATGCTGAGAACGTTAACTTAGAGGCTGTTTATCCGCCTTCAGGGTTAGATCCCTCAAGACATAGCCTTCCAACTCGAAGATGGCGGGAAGTTCGCTTCTTTTATGCACGGTGTCCCTGAAGGGGAATAGTAGATTACAGTGGGGGTGCGGAAGTAAGTCATTACATGAGGGATCAATTTTGTGAAATGAGCCAAACTCAAGAGGATGTTTTTAAGCAGAAAGCTTTGAAAACTGTTTTTTGACGAATGTAGAGTTTGTATCCCGAGCCGAAGGCGAGGTATGCAACTACAAGAGTCAAAAAACCGTTTTTAAAGCGAGTTGCTTAAAAATACACGAATGAGTTTGCGAGTGTCACGAAATGATCCAGAATGGATGACTTACTAAGCACCCCCCACTGTATGCTGTTTTAATCGGTGTCCCATCCGAAAACGCGTCATTACATGCAAATATACATGTAATGAGAAGTTTCCGGTGGGGGCCTAACATACATGTAATGAATAATTTCCGTGGGGTGCACATATACATGTAGTGACAAGTTTCCAGTGGGACATCGATTAAACAAGTTTTTATGAAAAGGTACCCAAAAAATTCTTCTTGTTTTGGATGAAGGGTTACATACAGTTCAATACAGGTCACACTTGGTTCCAATCAAACCCTTCCCCATGTATACCTATACGTTTGTTTCGATTATTTTCACCTATAAAGGGCTGTTTTTTTTCAATATTTTTGATTTCTTCAGATTTTACTTACTGAAACATTGCTAAAATACTTGAGAAACTTTCAAAATAATTTTTTGGAATTTTTTTAAAAGTGATCTAGAAGTCGCGCACTCGCAAAATGTGCTGGTTTGCCACTACTCAAAAAAAAAAATCAATTATATCGGCGCTAACATACTTTTCCTGAAAAGCCATGTTCATATTCAGACACACTATCTGATATTTTTGGCTTAGAATTGGATTTTTGACTTCGATTTCAGTTCTGATTTTGGTAACTTTTCGGCCATGTCGCGTCGGCGGTTTTTCACCTCTAAACTTCATACGGTCATCAAATACTTCATGAAGCAATAGACACTTTTATTCCGCTCGAAATTTGAATTTTAATTGAAACCTGAATAATTTGACACGAGATGGCACTATAAAAATCTATTGTTGGTGTGCTGATTTTTTCTAATTCGACACCTCACTGCGAAAGAGTTGGTGCCTAGCGGAAAAATATTCAAATGGCTTTTTGACGTAAAAAGTGGGGCCATGACGAAATAATAACGAAAATATTTACTATAATTTTGCAACTTCGAGCAAAGAAAATGCTTCTATCTCTTTAAATAATTTTTGTCGAATAACCTTAAGATTTTTTTTTATTTTTTATCTTGTTACTGAGGTTGATGCGAAACAAGGCAAATAGCTTTATGAATGAATGAATTAATAAATTGAATTTGAATTTTCCGCATATACCGTACGTAATTACGCATATATCGTACGAAATTCGATTGTAACGCAGTGAAAAATTCAAAATTGAACCGTGCTAAAAGCGTCTATTTTCACTTGAAGGCAAATTCGAAAGCCTTTTGAACGACAGCCCATATTGGGTATTTGGTGAGTAATCGAATTTTTGACGACTGTTAGAGTTCGAGTACTTTTCATGTCTGCACCGCGAATTTTGAAGTATTTGAAAATCCAAACGTCAGATGGTAACTTAATATATCATCACACATATCATAACTGAAAAGTTTCTGGGAAAATCTGGAAAATTCTCGTACTTCTGAAAAACTTTCCAGAACATTCGAGAAATTTTGAGAACTTTCTATTACTTCCAGAACTTTTGAGAACTTTCCAAACATTTTCAGGAACTTTCCAGAAATTTCGAGAGCTTCCCAGAACTTCCCAAAACCTTCCAGAACTTTCGAGTGTTGGTTTCTATACCCAACACAGGACCTGCTCGCAAGAATTGCTAAAAGCAACTGAAGAAAATTGCATCGAGCACTTGCTTATGCTTATACAGAGGGAAGTCCCGACGTGGGGTGGCGAATGAGGGTGCCGGGGAAGTGTCCCAGTGAAAATAGCGAGAAATTTCTAGAATGTCTGACGTCTGTAAATGGTCGAGTCTCAACTATAAGAAACTTTCCAGCAAGTAAAATTTGAAGAAAACATCGAAAGTCTCGTGTAAGGTGCTAAATGGGAAAGGATCTGATTGGAACCAAGTATAACCTGTTCTGAACTATATATGAGACCCTTTATCCAAAACAAGAACAGTTTTGGGTTTTTTTCGTAAAAACTTTTTTCCCCTTCAGGGACACTGAGTATGGTTAGTTTTCAACTATAAAAACATGTGTTACCATACCACTTGTTTGTATGTGAGTATTTAGGGGACTGTAATTTTAAGAATACTGCAATTCGAACGAAGTTATGCGACAATGAAATTTTGATGTATAGATTTTTGTGTCAGTAGTGAGACAATTGACGTTCGTAAAAAGTGAAAACCTGCTGTACGATTCTTGTTCCTGATGTCTTTAATGGAATTTCGCACATACGATGAGTTGTCAACCTCGGCTTCGGCTCGGGTTACTATAGCGTTAATTGAGGCGAATCGCATCACTTAAGGTTTGTGTGAAAGCTCAACTTGACAGCAATAAAAATAACTTTGTCAAGTTGAATTTTCACACCAACCTTAGGCGATACGATTCGCATCGCGGTCAATATAATCAACGCGCCTGTGTTTATACGATTGTATACGATGTTCGCTGCCTGTGATTGACTGTTAAGAAATGATACATGAACAAAGAATTAGAAGATTTGCTTTCCTGACGGCACTCGGCCTCATTCCTATCTAAGTTTTTAATGTATTCTTCGTATTCTAATGTCAGCCCATGTATTCTTCAGAGCGTAGACCACTGAATGCATTGAAACCAGAGAGACTCTGGAATCTATATTAAGTTTTTCTGAGAAATAAAATATTTCAGAAAGGAACTAAACTAAAGAAACTAAAAATTAAACGAAAAGTAAGAAAGTGTGAAATGAAAAGGTCTGTTCATGTTCATGAAATTATCTGTAGACCAGAGAGGGATTAAGGGAAGATAACAACGTCATCTGTTATCATTTTTATGAAATAGATTCGATATACTCACTCTTGATACGCCATCTGTGATAATCTTTTTACGTTGGTCACATTACCGGCTGCAAGTGCTAAGCAATCAGTACTTCCAAAATGTTTTTTCATATGCTGGCAAGATGCAAGTCATTTATTCGTTGTCATCGTTTTTAAGAAGACTTGGCAAAAGAATAAAGTTACAAACATTCACAAAAAAGTTTGAAAAATGATTTTGAAGCACTTGTTTAACAGAAAGCACTTATCTTCATTCATGAGCAACGAGTTTCTTAATGAAAATTGCATAACTTCAATGTTTCCATTCAATAAATTTTTACCTTGTAAATTCTAACAATAAGCTGCTAATCGCAATTGAAACAATATTCATCACATCATTCAACATTCACTACTTAGCCAACAATTGGTTTTCAATATCTCACAAGTTGTTTTTAATTAATTTTATTCCCATAGTTCATAAACGATAAACAAAATTAAATGCGTTTTGATAATTTGTATTGTTCGATATAAATAAAGCGCCAAGTTAGCACTTTTAAGCAAAAAATTGTTTTCATACGTATACCACCGGAGGTATATGTCTTGTCCAGAGCGGATAATCTTAGCGACTGTTAAATTAATTAAGTTAAATGTGTGAGAATGGTGTGTATAGCGCAGCTCAGTTACTTTTGTGTTACAAACGAACCATGGATTTAGTAACTTATAATAGACGAGAAACTATAACGAATATAACGAAGAGAGAAAAAGAAATCGGAAATTAAATATTCAAAACTCAAGTGCGTGTAATCTACTTAAATGTCCTTGAAACTGAGTCACAAAAAATTTTATTGACAATAAATCAATAAAAACCCTTCGTAAAAGAAAAATGAATATTAATTTAGGAAGACCAAATCAAAGTGTCGAAATTATTGAAATTCATAAAATAAACATTATTTCAGCCTAGTTGTTGAGTTTTGCATCAGTGGTCGGTATGTCGTTTTTTTATCTTTTTTATTGTATGCATAGAAAAGCTAAGTTGGCACCACTGTGCCTGGAAAGAATGCGCATGTCGATAGACATGTTTTTCATATGAGAGAATTCTCTCAATGCGCATGTAATGTGACATGTTGGTTCCATGCAAACCAAAATGTCAAAATGCCTTCTGATTGTAAGGCGCCGTCTTTCGTTTCAAAATAAACTTTTGAACTACTGCAGATATGGTTTCTAGACAATTAGATGCATGATTCTGCATCTTATTATCCATATGTGAAATGACATTTACTCAGAAGGAGGCGATTCAGAGAAATGGTAAGTTGGCACCACTGTGCCAGGGATATTAGACGAGATGAGAGTTTGCACACTCAATGCCTCTGCACACTCATTTTAAGTGCAAACCAGGGCTGAGACAAAGTGCTCGAAGAGGAGAGAAACAGCTCTCACAGAGGACGTTTTTTATACGTTATTTTGAAAACATGACATTACAAAAAGCAGCATGGCTAAGTAACTCCCAGTAATGAAGTTACACGATGGCCGCAATCCTATGAGATTCTTTTAAGAGTATTTTCTTTACAATTATTTGTGAAATATTAATATGAAAGAAAATCCCTTGGAATTTGGATTATGAAAAATTTTACCTAGTCGCGTAGGTTTTTAACGAAGAAAGTTTGAACAATCATTAAGCATAAATTTGCAATGTTCTATTTATTGCCGACCGCAAGAATAAATTAAACTCTAAGTACATGAAATCTTTTCTATAAAGCACACAACAAGCCCAATAATGACCTTATACTGAAAACAGAAATATATGAGAATTTTTATGAATTTTTTACGATTCGAGAAAAGATTCACTGCATGTGAATTGGAAAAAAAGTATTAACGCACTGCCGACAGAGCGTACTATATGGTGCTATAGAGAGCCCATTTCCGTTTTATGTTGTTTTTGTTTGGCTTCGGTAAAATACAATGAGTTTCTGCAATTCATTAATTATTTAATGAGAAAAATTTAGTGGCTTTTATTAAATATTTATCACAATATAAGGAGGTATGAAACAATAAAGTGTTCATCAGTCGCAAAATTGTTTAAAGAACGAGGTTCTCATTTCTAAGTAACAGCTAATTGAATATTCATGTTATAGCAACAGAGGACAAATAGTACATGTTGTGGCAAATTTTAAATTCCTACAACCATTTTAGTCAATGAGCCATATTTCCTGTTCTTCTTGTTATAATTTTACAATGCACGCACTTTACTTTACGTGAATGTAATGTGAGGTTTCTCGAAAATAAATCGATTTACGATTTGGTGTCCCATTGAACACAAGCACAATTTCAGATGATGACTCAATTATTTGTATACACTCCTAAGGGCCATGTCACTTACAAATAAATTACCAACGACCGACGCGACGCAGAAACTTAAATTTGTGCTCTTATTATTAAGAACTCTGGACGTGACAAGACATTCCATGTCTAAGTTACTAAGTCTTCTACACTTCTAAGTGAAGAAGAAGGCTCGGAATCAGGTCAGGTCGACCCGAAACCTACCAGAAAATTATTCAACCTGAACCTGATTTGAGAAGTTTTGACCTGAAACCAGAAAAATGAGGATTGCAGACACCAGCGATGATTCACCAATGAATTTTCAGGGAATCATCAGTGAATCATAGGTGATTTCGGTGTGAATCATCATGATTCACCGGAAAATCAGCGATGATTTACCAATGAATCACCAATAATTCAAGAGAAAATCATCTGTGAATCATCTGTGATTCCACGGTGAACCATCGGTGATTTCCCGGTGAATCATAGGTAATTTCACTATGAATCATCGATGATTCCTCGGTAAATCATCGGTGATTCCACGGTGAATCATCTGTGATTCCCCGGTAAATCATGGGTGATTCCTCGGTGAATCATCGCTGATTCCACTGTGAATCATTAGTGATTCCATGGTCAATAATTTGTGATTCCACGGTGAATCATCGGTGATTCTTCGATAAATCATCTGTGATTCCACTGTGAATCATCTGTGATTCCACTGTAAATCATCTGTGATTCCACTGTGAGTCATCTGTGGTTCCAAGGTAAATCATCTGTGATTCCACTGTGAATTATCTCTGATTCCTAGGTGTATCATCTGTGATACCACGGTGTGTCATCGGTGATTTCCCGATGAATCATCGGTGATTTTCAGGTCTGTGACTGTGACTATACTCTATCGCTAATTTCCTATATCCATAAAATTAGATGAACATGCCGCCATTGCTACGCAACCCATTGAAATTTGTAGACTGTGTACAAGGTTCTATAAGTTTAGGGGTCGTGCACATATGACGTCACGTTTGCTATAAAAAATGAGTATCCATAAAACGGTCATAACTTAGTCAAGACAGCAAATTCTGTTTATAGGACTCTGGCTACCCCCCAAATAGGGGGTGTATTTGGGGGGGGGGGGGCAGCCGGAGTACAATCTGGTCATTTGAAAGAGACCTGGCTAGCAGCACTGAGGTAAATGTATGTAAATCTACCTCAGTATTGCCAGTCAGGTCTCTTTCAAATGACCAGATTGTACTATAAGCAAAATCTCTTACCAGTTTGGAGTTATAGACTTTGTGGATTTTATAGCAAGCGTGACGTCATATGTGTACGACCCCTTACTGCAAACCATTTTTGATTCTGGATGAATGAATGAATTACAATGAATATGATTATGCAAAGGCCACGCTCGAACAGTAATAGTGCGAATTGTTTACTGGGCTTTCATCAGATATCACGTCGCACATATATTTTGATTTAATGCCAGTTAAGAGGGTGTCACTTATTCATAATTCATTATTGCCGAATAAGAAACAATCAATTTGTAAATTTGTCAATGTTGCCGACTCGTATAACAAACTGGAAATTAAAAAGCGACATATAAAATATCGACGAAATTCAAAAACACTAAACGTCTGTATACGATTTTTATAGTATGCGACACCCTGTGGATGCCAGTAAATTATGTGACAAAACATATATTTGATCAAGAATTATCGGTATAATTGGTATTGATATGCTGTGATTATTTATATTTGCAGTTGCCATAATTAATTGTTATTTAATATATTTACCGAACATATTTTTATTAACAAACATTCGAAATCTTTTGTTCGCGATACGTAATAATGCAAAATGTACTCGCAATATTGGTGTTACGGAGTAAACAGTTAAAAACTCTTGTTCGCATAATAAAATTAAATGCAATACGCTGTTGAAATTTTAAGTATAGAAACAACCTACATACGAAATTATCAGTGCGGCCAGTGCGCTCAATTTATTAAAAATTGATACTTGAAAGTTAAGATACTCTGCTACACCTACACCTTATGTTCACAATATTTTCCGGCATTTTCAATTCATTTATTTGCATTTTTTATCCATACTCTCATATTCAAACTAAAATGTAATTTGTATAACTTCTAACTCAAAACGCTATACAAAGGGAAAATGTCCATATGGTTTCCATATAACTGAACGAAACGGAATGTTTGCTTTCGGAAAATTTTTCCTCTAAAGAGAATTCAAAAGCTGTAAATGTAGTCTCGTATATAAAGTGGTGTCGTGTAGCTTTCTGGCAAGCTGTAATTTACTGTTACCGGATAGCAACCCTTTCAATAGTATAGTACAGCAGGACCCGAGTGTTAGTCAAAACGTTCAAAACGAGACTAAAATAGAATGGCTGTAACTTTGCGGAAGCTCAATATTGTCATATTAAGCTTTTGCTTGATTATTTTCAGGGATTGATTATTCTGGCCTCATAGAAGATATGAGAAAAGCTATCGACTTCCTATTGTTTAAAAGGAATTTCATTTTCCTTCATAGTTTCTATAATTTTTACTTTGGTCTTATACATTTTTGTGCTATTTTTGGTTGTCGAAAGTTATGCTTTATGTTAATTTAGAAAAAAAAATGGCAAAAATCGTTCTTTCGTCTCTACTCAGAAATTTTCACATCTGGTGACCGAAGACGCTCATTTTGCAAATTGTATCATAATGATTTCATTACTTTGCATTAAGGAATTCCCATTCCCGTATTCATAAACCGCCATGTTGACCGGGTGCCTACAAATTCAATGTTTACTTGGGGGTCGTTTATTTCTGTACGAAATGTGAATAAATCAACTTTCTGCACACTCGTTGTCTGTGTTAGCTTAGCTAGGGTGTACGTGGTTTATACAGATAAAAAGCTTGAATTGCAAATGTTCACTGAAATTCAGACAGATTATGTCTACGAAAAAATTAGCAGAATTTTAATCTCGATAGACTCTTTGTAAAATTGATTTTCGAAAATAAAACCTACGCCACACCGAGCCATATTGTGTCATTTTACTCCGAATACTATTTCAATCTTCAGTTTTTTTTTTATTCTGTTCCCATTAACATGAAAAGTTACATTTGAAATTAGAACGCTTTTTTTATGTAAAATTGTCAGTTCTTACACACCGGAAACGAAGAGAAAAAATCGTTTTTGTTTTTTCTTTTTTACGTGAATACGAAGTAGTAATGCAAGAGTCTTTGATTTCCTATTTCCGGCAATACTTTTTATTTCTATATTTCTCACTACGAATAACAGCACGACATCATAAATTTTCAATCTTGAACAATTTCGTTTGAGAAAATGTCTGCAACGGATTTATTATTAGTGTGTTATAAGGACCCTCCATTACAGGGTAATTCCATGGATGTAGGGCACAATGGTAACTACTAACCAACTTATAGAAGAAAACATATAACTTAAGCGAATAAGAATTTTTCGTAGAAATTCGATTATCGATATTTCTGACACTTTTTGGTTATTCTTACGAAATTTTTAGACCCGTACAAAGATACAAATTACCAGATAACAATTGACCCCACGAAATGTACATAAAGTGCCATCGGAAAATGTGCTGATCCCATTTAATGTGCTCCAGTTGCAGCACATTTAATGTGTATTAAAAAGCACCCTTACCGTTACATTTTTTCTTTAGAATACATATGTGAATTACATGTACATCTAATGTACATTTAAAACACTTTGAATACACAACTAATGTACCTTTAATGTACTTTTTAGTGTGAATTACTAGCACATTTCATGTACATATAATGTTATGTAAGAAAAGAAAGGAAAATTTAATTTAGTTTTCCGACTTTTCTATTTCAGTTTTTCTTATTCTGATGATCGCTACGTCCTCCATCTACATTTTTTATGCCAAGCACTCATTTTTTTATTAGAAAATGTTCTGTCATTTGCGGGGCTTCAATCCAAGACGCTCGGGATTATGAGTCGACTGCTTTACCAATTGTGCCACCGGATACTTATGTGGTGTTAAATTTGTATAAAGTGTTTAATTATAGAAAGTACATTAAATGTACTTTTTTTGCACTGAGAGAAAAAGTTTTGGAAGACATGCTAGTAAACGAAAGTTAAACAAACTCCACAGAGTGTTATTTAAATTTATTTTTGGTACATTTAATGTGATAGGAATAGTGTACACCTTATCACGCGAATAAAAAGTGCGCAAAAAGTACTTGTAATCTAATGCAATAATTTCGAGTTTTAATAGTACAAAAAATGTGCCTTTTATTTACATCGAAAAATGCACTACATCACAAGCACATTTTTGGTACATTTAATGTGATAGGAATAGCGTACACCTTATCACTTATCTAGTGCAATAATTTCGAGTTTTAATAGCACAAAAAATGTGCTTTTTATGTACATCGAAATATGTACCACTCTACAGGCACATTTTTTGTACATTTTATGTACATATTCTCAACAATATTGAATTTCGCACATTTAATGTACATTCAGTGGACAACCACATTAAAAAGTGTAATCTGAGTTATCTGGGAAAGTTCTTCACGTTTATCACGACGTTTGTAACCCTGGAGACACTGAAACGAAAAAGTAACCAATGTCTAAATAACATAAAAATGCAAAAAAAAAAAAATAAATTGTCCGTCTGTCCGTCACATGATAATAACAATAATCCGCCGTAACAATCC
This sequence comes from Pseudolycoriella hygida, assembly GCA_029228625.1. Classification (NCBI taxonomy): domain Eukaryota; kingdom Metazoa; phylum Arthropoda; class Insecta; order Diptera; family Sciaridae; genus Pseudolycoriella; species Pseudolycoriella hygida. The sequence goes on along the minus strand of CM055403.1, from coordinate 185,595,006 downwards.
GACTGGGTCAGAGGCTAGATCATTTTTTATTTTACTACTTCCGCAATATTTGTGAGCTGTCGCTCATATGGATTCTTCTTAGAGATCCTTTCGTTACCGAAGTTTTTACTGTGTCAGTGGGAAATTGAACACAAACCTATTGCCATCTATGATGTACTAGGTGCGGACTCTCATGCTATACATTGAAGAAAAATCCTATACAGAATTTGTCCCCACCAGGATTGAACCCGGATATTCTTGGTGGAAAGACAGTACGTTACCCGTCCGATAACTCGTGTAAAACTCAACTGATTTTCAAAAACTATTTTTTCCCTGAAAGGTGATCAAAAAATCTTCAATAGGATTAAATCTGGACACTGTTCAGTGTCCAAGCCAAGGGCCGGTGAGCTAGGGCCGTTTAAGTGGTTTTTTGTCTTTTGTACATAACACAGGTAAATCTTATCCGATTTTCAAATTTTTTTTGTGTACCTCGAGTAACTTTGGAAATCTTCGAAGCTCTTTGTACACAAAAGTATGTGTGACCCACAGACAGAAAAAACATAATTCAGATCTGGGTGGAGTCAACGTTTCGAAATATTGTTTTGCCGTCCTAGGACCACAAAATACCATTCCATGAAATACAATTGAAAACATATGCAAGGGACCCGTACGCATCAGAATAGATGTAGAAAACAGAAAAGATGTTAGAAAAAGACTCGAACGCATCAAAGTAAATATTGCCCTAACTCTTAAGTATATACAATTATGTCCATATTAAATTGGACTGGAAATTGCCAGAAGGGCAATATTGACAAACCCGTACGAAGCAAAGGCGCTAAAAATCTCTCCAAATTCTTAAAATAAGCTCAGAATTTAGAACCGACACTTAGGCACACACTACACTAAAACCTTATCATTAAAGGAATATTCACTAAAAACCACCACAAATGTCATACAGGGTCGCGTAGCGTGAGTTTGGCCCACACTAAGGACACTATAGCCCGAATCACTCAACATATTTGCACTAATTTAATTTTCGTGATTTTCTGATGTCCGAATCTTTCATGTAAAACCTTGAAGACGATTTCCGTTTTAATTTGCAGAGATGTGAGTGAAAAAGTTCCACACTTTTTTGTCTATGGAAGTATGGGTCCGAGGCCTCTCGTTAATGCATTAGGCAGGTTCCAAGGTCGACCCTATTGGAATTTCACGGATTCCAATCCGGATCCACAATAAAATAGTGTTGTTCACACTTTGAACGTTTATTAGAGAGTGACAGAACAAACCCTTGTATGTATACATGAAACTACGTCTACTAGATCTTTATTCAAATCGACATTCTCTATGCACTCTGCGTTTATACTATTTTCTAGAGTTATGTTATTATCAAGTGATAAATCGAACAGACCCCAGTCCAAAAAAATTTCTTTTGCTATTTTATGGAGTAAATTGAGGTGATTTTTTGTCCATGGAAGTATATGTCAGAGGCTAAGTGCTCTAGGTCGGTTTTAAAATCGGCCCTAGTAGAAAAGAATTTTTTGAATTTGAAAAATTTTTTTTACACTTTTTTTTAAATTTTGGGAGTCCTATGGATATTTGGAAAGGTTTTTACATCGGACGGGTTTTTCAATATTGCCCTTTCGTCAATTTTCAATCCAATTTCATGTGGACGTTATGTCATGTATTCAAAAGTCAAGGAAATATTTATTTAGATTTAGTTATAGTCTTTTCGCAACACCTGTTCTGTTTGCCTAGTGAATCCAAATCCAAATTTACATTTACACCAATCGTCTTAATGGAAGCGCAAATTCTTACTTTTCTGACTCAAATCAATTTCTACCCCTCGATTTGCAGCTTCAACTGTAGAACGCAACAACTGTTCATGATGGTATTGTTCATCAGTTGCCGCAAATTATTTACAATTCAGAAACACTTCCAATATTATTCCCTCATGACCTTTCCCAGTTTACATATCAGTTTAGAGCGTTCATTGCATTATTTATACGACGTATAGTTAAATTTATACTTGAAAACAGATGCAACGAGATATTCCAAGTTTATTTTTCGTTCTTCTTAATATTTTGTGTGTTCCACTTACTATAAATATACCAGACGTATCAAGCAGTTCGAAATAATAGTTTTGCATAATGATGAAGGAAATGATTTACGACATGGTGAAGATGCATGGAACACCTTGCAGTAAAGCCAAAAATTACTTAAAAACTATTTGATCGGAAATTCCTTCCGCCAAGGTTAACTAAAAACTTAGAAGCTCAAGGTTGTGTACGTTTAACAAAACTAATCTCCGGGTTACTTTACGCCGCATGTGGGAACATATCTGTTTATAATTTGTAATAACACTTCTGATCAATGAAAATCAAAAGAAAATGTTTTTAAATTGAGTTGTTCCGTCGAAGCGTCTTTTCGCGTAAATGTAATAATAGCCCAGGTGTGAAAATCGATTTCTCATTTCGTATAAAAAGAGCGTAATCCCAAGCGAAATGTTTATTTTAAAAATAACGAATAATTTACTAGCCGAAAATATTTCAGTTAGGCTTGGCTTTGCACACATGTGTCGGTATTGTATGAAAATTGGAATTGACTTTTTATTGAAAATATAATTGAAATTGTATTCAACATTCATCCAGAATTCTAATTCTACATTCTAAAAGTATTGGAAAAGTAATGCTGCCAGCTTTGGTCTCAGTCATTGACCGTTTTCACGTGACCAAAATTAGTACAAAACAAAATTCTCTCAATTTCCAAAGTTTTACCTATGGGAACATCCAAAAGGACATCCTGGACCGTACACTAACCTTCAACACGAACAGTAAACGTATTGTGGCGAAGGTGGAACCACGAATTAACTTACTGCGAAAACTAGCTGGATCGACGTGGGGACCGGATGTCAATGTTCTGAGAACGTCGGCACTTTTTTTTCGGTATATTTTCGGCAGAGTATGCTGCTCCTGTCTGGATCGCTAGCGCTCACACATACCAAATAGATGTTGCGCTAAACAAAGCCCTCCGAATCGTAACTGGTACGGTTTCGTCAACACCGATCGAATGGCTTCACGTTTTGTCAAATACAGAACCGCCCCAAGTAGAGATGTGCGGGTCGACCATTTCTCGAAACCCGAACCGGACCGAACCCGACCCGATAAAATTTTTCGAAACCCGAATTGTTTCTAAACCCGACCCGGACCGAACCCGACCCGATTAAAATTTTCGAAACCCGAAACCCGAACTGTTTCAAAACCCGACCCGGACCGTACCCGACCTGATAAAATTTTTCGAAACCAGAAACCCGAAACCCGAACTGTTTCCAAACCCGACCCTGAACGAACCCGACCCGATTAAAATTTTCGAAACCCGAAAAAAACAATTTGGGTTCGGGTCGGGTTTTTCGAAATTTCGGGCAACCCGCTCATCTCAAGCCCCAAGTTCGAAGAACGAAAATTTTCCGTAGACAATGGGAAAAACAGTTGGCATCTAGCGATCATCCGATACACAATGACCTGAACAATTTACCAAAGCCACGCCTAAAATCACGCAAACCACCATGGACAACTTGGAACAACATTGTCACAACATTCAGTTCAAAATCAGAATGGAAAAGCTTGTGGAATGTAGCTGCAGTTAGGAACAACGAATTGATTGAGGACCCGACACATAGAGTTCCCGGATTTGATATTTCGCGCAAGGCTTGGGTACGGCTAAACAGAATACGCAAGGGTCACGGTAACTGCAAACATTTCCTTCACCTATGGAAAATGGCTGACTCGGCACGGTGCGATTGAGGGCCATTGATCAAACAATGCTGCACATAGTGAACAAATGTTCTCTGAGAAAATTCAATGGTGGCATAACGAAACTTAATCAAATGGACGATGGGGCCATCGAATGGTTAATGAATCTGGACTTGGACCTCTGATCAAATAGATTCGTTTCATTTCTAATTTTCATTTTTGTTTTTTTAGACGTCGTATTTGCAATGTTTTGTCTCGACTAAGTGTAATTTGTTTTCTTTCTATTTTTTTGAGAAACTTTTCGTTTTTGCATTTTATCTTTGATGAGTGAAATTTTGAGATAAATAAACAAAAGGACGTCCCGCGATTCAGTGTTGCCATACAAACTTCAAATCGTGAATGACTCGACAATTGCGACTTTAGGTATGTCAAATATATGCATGTCCAATTCGAACAACAAAAATAGGTAGTCAGTCATTACATTTGACATGCCTAAAGTCCGATTTGTCGAGTTATTCACGACTTAAAGTTTGTATGGCAACCCTGAATCGCGGACGTCCTTTATGGACGATCCCCAATAAAACCAATATAGCGTTGTCATAGACCTCACACGGTTCAAAAATGTAACAACTGGAAATATATCAGCTTTACTGGAACATCTAGAAGCAAAAATAGATCAAAATCTTCATTTCAACACATGAAGCAATTTTTGAGAAATTTTTTTAAAAGATCGACTTTTGCATTCATCATTTCGACACTAATGCTTTTCATGGCTGAAAAGGGACTAAAATAGCGTTCGGGAACTGAAAAACTCTTCCTCCAATATACGTGGATGAGAGATGCCCTAGCCCTTCATCATAAAGTTTACTGTTAAATTATTATTTGGAAATTTTTTATATTTTTTTGGGAAATTTTGGGAAGGTTTAGTGAATTTTGGGAATTTGTTCCCAAATAATAGGCTCTGATTTTTTGTGTGCTTGCATGTGAGAAAACTAGTGTTTCCCCGACAAAATGTTCACTCAGTGTAACGTTGGAGCGGTGAGAAAATAACTACTTTCTCACCGTAAGCATGAAGTAGTTATTTACTTAACTAGGAAAAATATAATGTTTTTGACGAGTTCGAGGTTTGCAGCCCGCGGCGAAGCTAAGGGCTGCAATGACACTAGTCAAAACATTATATTTTTCCGAGTTTTGCACAATATTTTCCATTCCGAGGTTTCTGTTTTAAAACAGCAGTTTTCCGTCCTCGGAATGAAATAGTTATTTACGCAACAAGGGAGCTTTGACGCAACGAAAGTGCTTTGACGTGTTGCGTATTAAGTTTTTGATGCTTCGGGGCCAAAAACGAAGGAAATTTTTATAAATTTTCTCTCGATTTTGGACCTCTGCATGAAAAATTTTTTGTGTATCTGCTTTTGACACAACACGCGAAATTGCCTAAAACCAGTCGTCAAAAACAGACACACAAATAACTATTTGAAAGCAGGGACGAAAGTTGAAAAATGTAAGCTCAAGGGGCGAAAGCGAAAGCGAAAGTGCCTAAAATCGAGAGAAATTCATAAAATTTCCTTTCATTTTGGCCCCGAGGCATGAAAAAGAAATTTTGACAATTTTACGATTCACTATGTATGGGAAATCGACAATTTTTTCGTTACTCGAACCACGAAAATTGTAATTTTCGGGCCCCATTTGAAAACCGAAAATAAAAAAATTCAACTTATATGTTGTCAACTTACCTACATAATATGAAAGTCAACTTAGATAATGCGAAAGTAAAAATACACAATGCGAAAATCGAAATATACAATGCGAAAGACGACGTGCACGATGCTAAAGTCAATTAGTGTACTTTGATCGCTTATTATTATTTTCATGTTTTGATTTCGGAAAATTACAATTTTCGTTGGTTTCGTAATGAAAAATTATGTGAATTACAAGGGATGACGTATGAAAATTCAACCTGTGCACTTGTAGCCCTTGCCTTCGGCGCGGGCAGCAATTCTCGCTCAGGGTTGAATTTTCACACATTCATCCCTTGTAATCCAAATAATTATTACATTACCCGGGTAAACTTTTTCACTTTTCCAACGTGTTTATCTGCCCCACGTTCCTACATACAGTAATGGATCATAAGATTGTGCAACATTTCCTTTCACTAGTAAAATTTACTCCTGAAATAAAACGTTGGGGAATCTTATCATTCCCCTACTGTAGAATTTTCAATGGTTCACACTTGCAAACAAAGAAAGGCGCAACCGACAAGGACATCCTATGCAAGTCGAAATCTATCAAAAATAGAAAACTATATGAGCCGCAGCCACTACAATTAACATATTTTCCTAACTATAATCTTAAATTAGCGAAAACTTGCAGAAAATTCATTCGCACACAATTCAATGAATAACTGCAATTGAATCATCCGGAATCGGAATTTCATTTCATTTCCATACGTTCATATATTATCGGAATGGCAAGTCTGTATCCAATTATGTAAATGATAATTGAAACATGTACACTGTACAGAAGCAAACAATGTAAACATTTATTAAGTCGACATTATGTGTATACAAGAGAATATTTTTGTATACTAAGTTCATATAGCAAATAATCCGATTTACCGAATGGCTGATTTATCGGGATTACATTACATATTCGTCTGCAGATATTGCATAGCAACAAATAGATAATGAAATGACCATACGAATGTAATTGAAAACATCCAATAATGTCTGCAATGGTTGGTAATCTTTGAGTTAAATGCGGCTTTTTAGTTTCGTTTTGTACATGGATCTGGACCAAGGTGACAGTGCTCATATGTGTATTGAAATATAGGTGAAAAACAAGCGTAAAGAAATCAAAATTGTAAACGAAATTAACTCGTGTGAGGGTAGAAAAACGTCTAATAAAATCACGTCCCAGCCCACAACATTCGAACTAATTACAAACCTACAACTAGTCAAAATCACCTTGAAACAATTTATTTCTAACGTAATTACGCGTGCTGCGTATGGCAACCGCATGATGGTTTATTAAACATGCCGTTCGCTAACTCATGTCATGTGTTAGAAATGTACGTGCTGATAGAGGGAGGGGGTGCAATTTTCGAAGGTTTTACTTGCTAACTTAAAAAACGCGCCGTCTTGAGTGTACAACAATGTATAAATTAAACTCTTGAGTTCATTCACCTAAGCCCTTTTGGTATAATAACGTTGAACAGAAACGATCCAGTGCAGTGGTACGATTTTTTTTTTGCATGTAAGTTCATCTCCATAATTTGTTTGATGTAATTTGTATGTAGATAAGAGAACAATTAGATAAACATTGGAATGAGAATTTATAGAATTGGAAAGGAGAAAGTTCAATCACACAAACAAAACAGCACAGAGACAATGGGAAATCTTAATTAGATGGTGCTGACGGTATTATATATCATTTTAACCTTATTTTCAACTATCAGCCAATTATTGTTTTGTTTTGTATCGAATTTATCCACAACTGTGATATTTACAAAAATTATATTTATAATTACTATGTATTTGATATATCGTCGACTGGACTAGTCAGACGTTAAATAAAAATAAATGAATTATAAATGATAGGTGCAGTGACTTGCTGCTATTTTAGTTTCGGTGCGCTAAGAAAGAACTTAAATCAAATAAAATCTATAATATTGACGGAGCTCGTCTTCTACTTTTTAATAACGCGGTCAATTGTTATAAAAAAGAAATCACAATTTTTTTTGCTGTATGGCCAACTTTTACATATTTTACGGCACATCTTAAATCTCTTAATAACATTTATTAGAAGAGGTTCAACGCAAAATGTACGTGCAATAATTTCTGTTTGTTTCTGTAAAAAATATCAGCAAACGAATAAGTTGAAGTTAAGAACACAAACAGCATTTTAATTATCCGTCGTTCTTCAAACTAAACAAAACAACACCTGCCTGACAAATAAACAAATAAAAAGTACGTTACATTCAATGCAACGGAAGTTTGGTATAAGAAACTTCAATCAGATCACATACAAAACTCAGAGAAAGAATAAGGACGTTGCTCAACATTTTTTAGGCAATCTAACTCGGTTTTATGTTGTTGGGAATTTTGTGATAAGCATTAACCCACGGGGATGTCACTTATTCATCCAATATTCATTCATAATTCATTATTGCCGAAGAAGAAACAATCGATTTGTAACTCGATTCGGCCATGCAACGCAAATTTGTCGATGTTGCTGAATCCTATAACAAATTGAAAATTAAAAAATGGAATCCATAAAATGTAGACGAAATTCAAAAACTCCAAAAAATTTTGTAAATTCGATGTAGATTTTTATAGTAAGTGACACCCTCGTGGCATTAACCTTAGTTGTTAAGAGAGTTTTGAATTAACCCGGTGGATATATTCGGAGTGCGCCGGTGGTGGCAGATAGATGGCACGCACGGTTTGATTAACCGGTTGACCAGTGACAATTACCAACTAGTCGACGCTTGATTCTATCGTTGAAAAGTGTTTGAGTGGAGTTCGACCGAATACTTCGCAGAGTTAACAACGTTAAGTGAGAGCAGTTCGCCAGTGGAAGCTGACCTCTAATCACAGAGGAAATTTATATATTAAGCTTGCAGTCCGCAAGGTAATTTTTATGGTGGACAAAGGAGAGGGGAGGATCGAATTTGCCACACAATATCAACGAACTCGTAAAGCTTTTAGGTACGTGTATAATTATAGGAAGTGATCCAGAACATTGTAGTCGGGTGATTGAATCGGTCCTATAGCAAATATTAAGTGGCAACCTAGTGGTTAATTTGACCCGCAAATAAAAGCGTCATTTTTAAAGGAAATTTTGTCCAGGAGATAAGTCGCACTCACCACCCAACATAAAAGGTATTTTTAGTTGTAAGGGGATGCGTATTTTTAAGGTTAATTTGAAAAGGGAAATAAAGAATTGATCATAGTTTGTTCAATTAGTGTATTCCATTTGTATGAAGTAATTAAAGTGAGGAAAATGGAACGTACAGCAACATGTACAAATCAAATCTTGAAAGACTTTTCAATTTGTACTAAATACCCTCTATAAACAAGACAGTATGCGCTTATGAATTCCCATCAAATTGTGATCAAATCAATCGTTCTTCCGGAGGGGGTAGAATTCATATGTAGCAAATTAATTACAAATACTTATGAAGAAACTGCGTAATAAACAAAATTAATGGTGAGATTAAGACAAAGTTTAACAATAAATTCGAAATTCTTTTCTCATTTTGGAACATTTCCTTATGGGAGATGTTACAAGACATGCAGAACGAAAAGTACCATAAAATTCTCTAACTTTGACCAGAATCCCTAAGGTCCGTCTTCCCTGCGAAAAATTTCTGCAACAGTTGTTATTGCGTAAAATCGGAATCATTCGTCAAATCACTTTGCAAAGTGTAAGAATAATCTTTTGACTTTCGAAATCAGATTTCGGGTCAAAGTTGGAGACATTTACGGCATTCTATACGAATCGACCAGGACTAAGAGTAAAGATTTTTCAGACTCTTGTATCTACGTAAAACTTTATTGCAACTTTAACTTTACAGCGGAGGAAAATCATTAGAACATGGCCTTTATATTCAGAACAATTCCTATCTATTCCGTACGTAAATGGTGTAAAAGGCTGTTCTTACAATGTATTACTTTTGTCTTCCCCACGGGGGCAAAATTATTTGGTTTATTAACCATAACTGTGTGAGTAGAGACGCTAAAACCACTACCGTATGTAGGACGAAACGCGGGAATTATCTGGGTATTTGAAATGATTTACGAAAGGTTTGATTTCCCATCTAGGTCATTCTGACAAGGAAGAGGTACAGCAAAACATGTCAAAGATTTCGAAATAAAATGTTATAGCGCAAAAAAGTGCAATTGCGAGCGGAGTAGAGGTGTGCGAGTCGAACTTTTTTTCCAAACAGGACCCGAACCGAACCCGAACCAAAATAAAAATTCAAACCCGAACCGAAGCCGATCTAAAAAAAAATTCAAGCCTGACCCGAACCGAACCCGATCCAAAAGAAAAAATCAAACCCGACCCGAACAGAATCAAACCCGACCCGAATCGAACCCGATCCAAAATGAAATGTCAAACCCGAACCCGATCTAATGTAAAAAGTCGAACCCGAACCCAAAAGCAGTTCGATGTTCTACTGTCTGTTTCTTGAATTTTATAGAATATAACTCACACTTGGGGCTTTTCAGATAATAATAGTCGAAGTTCGGATACATAGTAAGCGAGTTTCCGCTAAACATTGATAAGGGACCATCCATAAATTACGTACGCTTTTTTCAGTGCTGTCATCAGATTTAAATCAACAATAACTTGGAAAATATTCACTTTTGAGACGTCAAATGTATGACCGACCCCCCCCATACTACCCCCCTAAATGGGGTCGGCCATACATTTGGTGTCTCAAAAGTAAATATTTTTCAAGTTATTGTTGATTTAAATCTGATGACAGCACTGAAAAAAGCGTACGTAATTTATGGATGGTTCCTAAATGTATTTGGAAAATAATAAATGCAAAGTGATAGAGAACATTCGTTCCCGTGCAAATATCCACGGGAACGACTGTTTATCAAAGCACACACGACGAGGTTCATTTGGCTAATGGGTCTAACAAGCGTGTAATCTGAATGGAAATGTAACTAAAAATGGAATACATGACTAGGTCGAATGATAGAAGAATAACGGGGGAGGAACAAAGCGTCAAAAAGGCCAGTAGGCCGAATCAAAAACCAAAAGTCTAAGGCACGTACAGATACTTTCACAAAGAAAGTAATTTTCGACCAAAGTATATAACGTTTATAGTTCAAATCTTGAGTTATGTAGCCCCCCAGCGCCCAAAAAACTCGACGCTGCGCTGCTGAGCTTGGGTTAATACAGTTTGTAAAAGAGCGAGTAGTAATTCGTTTTACTTGTGGTTTTGTTCTCTATTACTTCATTGGTTACGTTAAAATGTTTAAAATAAAATTTTTGTAAGCTCGAAGACATCTGAATTTTTCAGGTTGCCTTCCGTTTCTAAGCTTTTCCGCAAATCTGACGCAATATGCGCATTTCAATATGTAGGCTTTCGGACAAAATAATCCCTGGACAAAATAACCCCGGACGAAATAACCCCTGGACAAAATAACCCTGATAAAATAACCCCTCCGTATAATTATCGTAAGAAATTGGAGCGAACAATAAACTGCAGCTTGTAACCGTCCTTGAAAGGCCACCTGCAGGGCGTATTGTAGCACGCCGCAGGCGCAGGGGTTTAGGGGGCAGAGCCCCCTACACCATAAAAACAACATATGCAAACCATGATTTGTGCGAAATATCCAGATGACCAAAAATCCGGAACTTAACAAGCAAGGCGCCGCGCCTCAGGCCTGATTTTTATGGGAAAACAAAAAGCGGGGTCAAAGGGTGGCAGCCCCCGCTATGGGGGATCAAGGGGGTATCGCCCCCCTTGCAGGGTCTAAGCTGCGGAGCCCCTAGCGGGGTTTGGGCAGAGCCAATGCTTGTATGGCCGCCTGCAGGGCGTATTGTAGTTCTTCGCAGGCGCGGGCGTTTAGGGGGCAGAGCCCCCTACATCATCAAAACAACATGCAAACCATGCTTTGTGCGAAATTTGTCCGGATTCTATTTTAACATTTCATTACTTCTTGAAACCGGACAAAATAACCCCCCAGGGGTTATTTTGTCCGGATTATTTCGTCCGGGGTTATTTTGTCCGGGGGTTTTTTGACCTAGAGCCAATATTTAACCTATAGTAAGTAAGGGGTTCCATATTTTCTTTGATGAATAGAAATACAGCCCTCTCCTTCGGCTCGAGCGCGTACGTAATGTATGTACTATTTAGGACAAAAATACAAGCGCTAAAAAACGTAATGTACAATTATAAAAAGATGGCATCAAACTTTGGTCCACAATATAATATATAAGTATTACAGACTCGAGAATTTTTCCTATAGCACGACCCTGTCATCTGCCGGCAATGATGGGTGGGTCATTCTGTGGGTAAAATGAAAACATCTATTGATTTCTTGTTCAAAGATATTGTAACAGAAGATTAATCAAAATTACGATCGAATCTTGTTAGGATTTCGACGTGTGTGACTAAAGCCTCATTTTTTTTTTGTTATGATGAACTTTGACCTACACTAATGTGAATTAATTATTCACAAAAGTAAAATATTAGCCTGACATAGAGTTGGAATCTAGTTCACGAGTTACATCTATTAACCGTACGTGTGATCATTAATAATTCAGAAGAAACTTCTTACGCCACAACATTTTTATTGTAACCGAAAACCCAGACGAGAATACAACTGATGTGTAATATCATCGTAAATGATGTAATGTACTCTAACAATACGATTTTCTCATTGTGTGAAAAACGATAAGGCGTTTAGTAGAAATGTCATACAAATAAATCCAGTAAAAGAAAATAAAAGCAATAGGTGATAGAGGCGCAGCCATTTATATGCGGTGAATTTGCGATATCTCATGTATCATGAACAATTATTTACAACATTGGTAAATAAATCAGGAAATGTAATTCATTTATTTGGAGAGTACCAGAATATATACGTGCATTGTAATAATTTAATTGTGGCAGAACATTGCGCAAATAAATTTCGTTTCGAACCGGCATTCTAAGCCCTACTAGTTTCCGTACATAGTACTTTATAGCATGGCATTAGGTTTGTGTGCAATTTACCACTGACACAGTAAAAACTTTGGTAACAAAAGGATCTCTAAGAAGCGAGGGGTTATCCACTGGTCAAAAATTTGTGCCAAATATTCCAATTCCATAAAAAAATTCCAAGAAATTCCAAAAATTCCATCGAAATTCCAAAATTTCCGAAGTTCCGAAAATTCCAGAAATTCCACAGAAATAACAATAATTCAAGAAATTCCAAAAAATTCACAGAAATTCCACTTAAATTCCAAAAATTCCACAGAAATTCTATCGAAATTCCAAAAATTTCATCGAAATTCCGGAAATTTCAAAAATTCCATCGAAATTCCAAAAATTCCATTTTAATTTCAAAAATTCCATCAGCCTGTACCAAAAAAAATTGACCAATAGAAACGACCGGCAATTACCCGTTGGTGGCCACACTTGCGCAGGCAGGGAGTATTGAGATGATAACGATTATATTAGGGAAATATTGCTGTTTTGTCAGTGAAACGGGTGATAGGAGGCTGCCAAAGAGGATTTTGAATCCGCAGATTGCGGGTGGTCCACCCAAGGGTAGACCAAGCAGAATGTTTATAGATTCCATTAAATCAAATTTAAAAGTTGAAGATTTCTTTTTGGTGAGTGATAGGGTGGCATGGAGGAGGGCGGTCTATCACTCAGTGGCATAAAGATCTCACACCGCTAGCCACATAATTGTCTTTAAAGTTTGATAATGTTGACGATTCAAATTGTCTGACTTAATCAGCTTGTGCTGGGCCTCCTGACTAAAACCGTCGGTCTATCAAGTTTTTGAATTATCTGACGCGTGTAAAGGTTTATGGTTACACATACTCGGTCTTTCAAAAGTAACTCCACAGCCTACTGTGACTGTCTCTTTTACACGTACCCTCGATGAACGAGACTACCGTAGTAGGCTGTGGAGTTACTTTTGAAAGACCGAACGCGGCAAAATTGAAAACATTGAACACGAAATGATTTTAAAAAACAAACCTCAAACGGGAGACGATACACTAAAGATGTCATCTATTTCTTCGTACCTTACCATTGCAAAGGTATTCGTCGCTGTTTTGTTTGTTCCGAATTAAAATTTTTTTTACATATGGCGGAGAATTCAAAGACTTTCACTAAAACCCCAGCGAAAATTCGAGTGAAACAACAAAACATTTGTAGAAATTCCATTCAACCGGCGGCGCCCGCGTGAATGTTTTACCAGACCACCACCACGTTTTCGAGAATTCAGCACGAGTCGAACGTCAAATTCTGACCTTATTTTTTTCCTTCGATTGATTCCCAGATCAACACGAAATTCCATTACACCTGTTCTATTCTCCATCACAAATCTATTGTCGAGAAGATAATAAAGTGCGGTTTATTGGTCGACTGAAACATGAAACTCGAAGGCGATTATTACGCTGCTATCAGTGCAATAAATGATAGTTTATAGTCAGAATGTGTACGTTGCACGTCTTCATATGATTCATTATAGCGATAAAGTGCTCTTTTTTTAAGCAATAAAGAAATGTGGAGTTTTTTTATGTTCATGCTACTTATATAATAACGAATGGAGTTGAAAAATAGGATAGAACGCTTTGGAAAGAAACTTAGTAGAGATACATTTATCAGGGGATTTAGTACGGAATTATTTTCAAGAATCTTTCTTCATAAAATGGTTAGATTGGATGTTTGACTTCTCCCTTTTCTAACATTTTTACTTTTGTCCAAAAAGACTCCACTGACATCATTCTTAGCCTCCTCAAATTTTTTGTCTTAGATAAAGTTCAATAGAATTCTATTGTTTATTTACGTATTTTACGCTTTGTTCGCCTGAAAACCCATTACTATTTACGCATGTACAGCAAAAAAAAAAATCCGATCTGAACGGCGCTTATGTTTACCTTTACACCTTCTAAGGCGTTACTCTATTGCCTTATGTTTTAATGAGGTGTAATCTTGTCCAACATTTTACATTTTCATCGACTAAAAAACGCCGATAACTTTTGTTAGTTTGTATCTCTTACATATAACGAAATATTGACCCCCATCGTAAGAGGATTTAAGACATTCTAGCAATAATCGTCCATATTATTTGGTAGAGTCACAATGAATGAAAAAAAACCCTTTAACACCGATATTTAAAACGCGTCACATAATAGAATGCACTCAGATTCTACTCACGCGTTGCCTTCAGTAAAACTAGTATAGACTACCAAACGCAAAAGCCTAAGCTTAAGATAAAAAAGCCTTCATAGATAAAAATCTGGACCATCAAATATTTAGACATGCAGTTAATATAAAGAGCGGTTGATTGGGAATTCACCGTTCGGTAGAAGTGTGGAGATCAAATCGTTCCAACACAAATCTTACGGAATTATATGGCGTAGGGTTTACGTATGTTTCCAATTTGAGTTCGAGAAAAATAAAATCACGCGCTTGGAAGCATAAGGTTCCCTTATTAAACCACAAGTTAGAATAAAAAGCTCCACGAAAGTTAATAGTAATAATGTGAATAAGTTCACCGTTATTTACTTACCTTAGCCATGTTTACTACAATATTTATCCAAGTGAATGACACTAAATAACGAAATCTTCAATTTTCAAACTGAGATCCGAAATTAATTATTTTGATTTTCACAATTTCCACTAGTAATAAGCTCTTAATAATAAGAATATTTTTTCTTGAATTAATCGATGCGTTTCACATAAATAAGTTTCGCGGGTGAGATCACAGATACACTCTCGAATAAAATCGTTTCAACACTGATGGATATCGTCATATCACTGGGTAACAATATTATGAATGTGTAATGCAATTGAAAGGGACGGCCTATGAACGAGCGCAGTCGTAAATGTTATCAGTTCAAGTCATTCAATGTTTTTTTACATGAGCAAGAAGACAATATATAACAAATGCAAACCATAAATCGTATGAAGACAACTTGGTAAGCTTTTTGAAATAATGGAACTGTGCCAACTATTGCTTTTAGATGTATACGTTGAAAATTCTATTTTGCTTCTCAGTATTTTTAAGGTTAATTCTTATATTGACGTTTATGACTTCACACATTACTAGGACAATACTTACGAAAATTATTTTGATAGAATTAAACTAAGGCTCCTAAAATGCGGGTCTTTTGTTAAATTGTAATATGATAGAAAATGCTGTCTGGTATGGTATTTGATGGTATTTGAGCATATTGTGACCCGTAAGGTCAAGGATCCCTTGCTCAAGGCTGAACAAAAGAGTCTGACTTGAATTTGACTTTCCACATATTTCCACATAAGAAGAGGAAAAAAAGTGTTGCAATCGTAAAGGAAATTATAAAAAAAAACTACTAAATAAGTAAATAACACAATGCGAACTCGTTAGGAAATGTGAATCATAAAAAAATTAAATTTGACTTGGTAGATTTCTCAACGAATAGTTTAATGTCTTTTCTACTGAATGTATCTTCCATGGGCAATGAAGCAGCATTTTGAAAGTTAACAACACTGAATATTTCCAAATAAAGTCTAAAGAAACATAATAAACGACGTGTGTACTGACCTTTTTGAAGCCCACAAATGTTTAACAAAAACTATGCGGACCGTGTGCTATCATCGTTGAATGCATATAATTCTGCATAAGCGAGACAAAGCGATGCCAGATTGTAAAACGCATGTTTCTTATAAGGTATTTACTTAGTGAAACAAAACAGTTTCCAAAGAACACAATGCGCAAGTCCCATTTGTCAATCAATAATGAAAATTGTATGGGAAATAGGAAAAACCACTTTCTTTCACATTAGATGACTGATTTTCATTCACAATTTTATGCGCATTTTTGGCATTTATACGCGATTGTTATGTCTTGTCGTAACGCTATGTGTGTTTGGATCAAATGATGGAATTCATACAAAAATGTGAAGTAATTTTTCACACAATATTTAAATTTTTTTTAATAAAAGATCATGCACAATTCTACGTCGAATCTCTTAATTTTCTTCCTGCGAATAAGGCAATCATTTTTAGACACATCTCGTTACAAAAACACTGTGTTAGTTGCGTAACCAATGTAATTTAGGTCTCTCAATAATCCACGTGATGGGGCGAAAAATGACCGAAATTAACGTTTTGCTAGCGAACGACCTCTGAATAGGTAGAGTAGTAGTGTTAAGTTTGTATTCCAATTTTTGGACCCATTGGAGATACATGTGTATTGCGTTTACCACGAAGTTTGTAGCCAGTCCAATTCGGACCTGAGTATTAATCGCTTTTTCGTTTAGGGTGCTAAATAAGAGAAATCTGCCAAAAAACTCGAGCAAATCCCAATCGATTTTCTAAATATTTTTTCCCTAAACGCAATCAAAAAATGGATTATGGCATTGAATTCGGGCATTTTGAGGCGCAATCAAAGTAATTTTTGGTCAAATGTACATAACTCGAGTAAACCTTATCCGATTTTCGTACACTTACGGAAATATATTTTTGCATCAAATAGAATTTTGTACTTCTGCGCAGATTTTGGCAGTGTTAAAAAGCTGCGCAGAAGTACAAAATTCTATTAGTGCAAAAATATATTTCCGTGAGTGTAAATCTGTTTCTATTTGAGAGGTAGTCGCAGTATTCAAGAAAGAATTTCAGTCGCAGACATGTCTTTAGTTCCCCAGGTGTGCCCGAAAGTTGGCACTAGCTAAACAAAATTTTTCTTACTACGTTGTTGAGAAAATTGAAGGTATCATTTTTGCCCATTAAAGTATAGATCGGAGGATCTTTTGAGAGGATTCTAGGAAGAAGAGAGAAACCATCTATTGCTCTCTTAGATATCAATTACAAGGTAATCACCTTCCTTATCGTTAGCCTTTTAAAAATTAGCTCGTTCTGGATTAAGGAAACAAAGGATGAAAACGAGAAATGAATGTATTGAAATAGTACGCCGGCCGCTCTAATCAGAACTATAATGTGGTCGATAGTTTTTTAAAAATTTCTCTGATACCATTTTCAAATCGAATGGTTCACTTCTAGTGCAGTCTACAACTATGAGTTGGTTGTTTTTTTTATTCAACTTCGACATAGTTTCTAGTGACCGTTATGGTCCCCGGAAAATTTTGTAGAAGAACATTTTTTTATTTTTAGTCATGCCAGTAGTCGATTTTTTGAGTAGAGAAATTTCTTCATGTAGAGGGCATTTGAAGCGATCATTGCCCGAAGAGTTCACCAGATGCGTTATAGGTTATTTAGCCAGCGGAAAGTCCATTGCACTTCTGGTGGAATTAAGTTAATTAGCGATCCTCAGAAACGGGCTGGTGTTAGCTCAGGCTACTCAGCCAGCGGACAGTCCATTGTACTTCTGGTGGATTTAGGTTAAGTAAGTAGGAACCCAAGGTGTGACAAAAGAACCAGGGAAACCTGAGGTGTGAATAAAGCTCCTACTCACTTCTATGATAGTGGTGCTTCTTTGCTTGATTTGTTTGTATCGCGTAAATTGGACTTTGTAAAGAGAGTCGATCAGTTGGATACAGGTATGTCAAGGCATGACATTTTGATCATGAGTTACTTCTCACCCTCTGTTATTCCTCTAAAGCCTCAACGGTATTTCAGAAATGTTCACGGGATCAATGAAGAGGAATTGTTGAGGGATGCGGAAACCTTATCGTGGGATGGGGTTTTCAATATGGCGAATGTTAATGATATTGGCTCTTATCTTGAAGGGAATTTGAAAGAGTTATTGAACAGACATGTTCCTCTGAAACCATTTCGTGATCGTCATAATGCCAGAACTCCATGGTATACGCGGGAGATTGGTCTCTCATTAATGCAAAGGGATATTGCCAGCAGATACTGGAGATTAGTTCGCACAGACGAAGCACATAGCGAGTATCGTAGGTTACGTAATAGGGCCAATTCCCTGATCGAAAAGGCGAAAAAGGATTATTATGACTTTCAGTTTCGGAACTGTAACGATTCTAAATCGACATGGATTAATTACCCGTGACTCTGCCCTATATTTGTCACTTTTTCAATTATGTTTTGATGTCATCTGTTTATCCTAAAGCATTCAATAAGTCAAGTGTTTCCCGTACACAAGAAGTCTTCTAAGTATGAGTTAAAAGATTTCAGGGGTGTCCATGTTTTGCCAGCTCTGTCTAAGGCTTTGGAGAAACTTATGAAGTGGCAAATAACGGGTTTTCTCGATGGTAATAAACTTTTGTACGAATATCAGTCGGGATACAGGAAAAACCATAGTACTGCTACGGCGTTGTTGAAGGTTACCCACGATATTAGGGAAAATTTACACTCAAGAGTGGAGGGTGAAAATATGGTTTCCTTTCTGCTTCTATTAGACTTTTCTAGCGCCTTCGATCTGGTTGATCATAAGTTGCTTCTGTCGAAACTGAAGTTTAATTTTAATTTATAGAGTGTGCAATTAAGCTAATAGAATCGTATTTGTCTGGTCGAAGTCAAGCCGTGCTTATTTTCTGTCCTCATTTCGGACAACTGTATCAGGTGTTCCTCAAGGTTCAGTACTGGGTCCACTTGTTTTCGTTACTTGTGATCTACGATCTACCTGCAGTCCTACAACATTGTAAATGCCATCTTTTCGCGGACTATGCCAAATTGTATTTGCATCATGATTGGTTTGACTTTGGAAATGGTGTCGCTCTTATGAATTTTGACTTGAAGCGGGTCAAGCATTGGGTTGATAAAAACAAGTTATTGATTAACACTGAGAAATCGGAAGTCATTGTAGTGTCCAGCTATGGGATCAGTGTTAATGATCCTGTTTTGTTGGATAATCCCGTTCTTATTAACCATGAGGTAGTGGAGTACGTGTCTAAGGCAAAGATTTTTAGGGTGTGGATAAATAACTTGATGACGTGGAATGACCACGTTACTCAAGTGAAACGGGTTGTAAATGGTTGTTTATTGAGCCTTTGGAGCTGCGGGAGTTTTTTGCCGGCGTCGAAGAGAATAATGCTTGTAAAAACGTTATTGTTGTTGTTGTTCACTGGAATCTTTGCAGGTTGCTTTCAATGCATGTGTTAGATTTGCGTATAAAATGAAGAGGAGGGAAAATGTTGCGACACAGGAAAAGTCTATTCTGGGTTGTACGTTTCGAAATTTTAGGTGGTGCGTGTTTATGAAGAGCATTCTTGTTGAGAAAAGGCCGGCTTACCTGTTTGATTTACTACGATTTTCTCGATCAAGTCGAAACCCATCTTTGATTCCTCCTCGTGCTGTGAATAATATTTTAGCAAATTCATTTTTCGTTCATGCCACCACGGTGTGGAATTCTCTACCAATGGATGTTAGGAGAAATGTGTCATCCCCTTTATTCTCTAAGAGTTGTTTGATTCATTTTTCAGGGTTGTAAAGACTTAGTGTGTTCAATTTTGGTAAATTTTCTTATATCTTTCTCTCTGTCTCTTTTCAATTTGTTAGTTTTTTCATTCTTTTTTAGTTTAGTTTTTTTTACTAGTAGGTAAAGCTTAGTCTTAAGTCATCTTTTTGTTGTTATGATTCGAAATTGTTATCGTTCAACACAGGTTGTGATAAGGTGTTAAACCTTCTGTGATTATTATAATAAATAAATACATACATACATACATACATACATACATACATACATACATACATACATACATTACATAAGAACCATCTTGGGAAACCTGAGGTGTGACATAAGAACAAGCTCAGGAGTAGGGATTCTCAGAAACGAGCTGGTGTTAGCGCAGTTATATTACTCAAGGCTATTCAGCCAGCGGACAGTCCATTATGGGGCTCGCAACATGCATGGGTTAGTGTTCTATCAAGTGTTCTCTCTCACAATCTTATCTTTTTACGTTACAAAAAGACTAAAAAAGGAAAACCGAAAAAGAAAGAAGAAGAGAAGAACTTATGAGTATGAGCTGATGCGTCCAACCAACTTGAAAGGAACTGAATTAAAATGTTGCTTTGTACTTTTTTTATAGCAAAGAAAAAACCATCTGATAGCTAGATTTTAGTTGAAATTTTTATTAAAATTTTTTTTGTTTATTGTTTATTGTTTATATTTATGTTTTTAAGAATATCTGCGAAGAAGTGAGATATCGACTATCGGTTTCTTTAGCAAAAATTCCCTTTCTTATAAGCGAATAGTGACGACATATGGCTCCAGCTTCAGGTGTTTGTGTTTGTTCAAATTCAATCAAAGACCGTGGTCATGAATGACTGCGTATCGAAGCTTCGAGAGTCGCATCGAACGATATCAGTTTGTTTTCGAAGAAAATAAAATGCCGGCGTCACATTTCCCTTTTAGATTCTAGTGTCACTGGTTGATTGACCTCGAAAAAACGTCCACATTTCCGATACTTTTCTTGTTTATTTTTCATTTAAAACTTTGATTTAACACATTCTTATCAATTATTTCGAATACAATCTAAAAATACTCAGTCAAAATATATAGCTAATTTTATTTAATTACACATTTTTTATATCATTTGCTCACTTTCCAATCGAAAAATAAAACTATTTACGATACATCCGTAGGGTAGCTGCATGTGATGAAAACTTAAGTATTTTAGTTAATTTTTGACTGTCGCTAATTATTTGATGAGCCATTTTTTGCGAACGCCAGGGTTGCTTTAATTGCGTTAAATATATTTATGAAAGTGAGAAGTGTCCCAATGCAATTGAAGTCTCCCACTGAATGGTTCTACACTATCAACTGTTAAATTAATGTTGTAGTTTAAATAATGTAATGCAGTAAATAGTAACCACGTCAATTTGAATTCTTATTGAATCTTAGAATTTTTTACATTATTTGGCTCAAGTAAAGCCAGCTAGTCCACAAGCACACAACGTTTATATAAATCTTTTCTCTCTTTCATCGCAAGATTCACGGCAGTATAGTCCATCAACAAGTCGAAATCAATCCAGAGAACCGAAAACTTGCAGCGATCGGCTTAATATTGCATGACCGAAGAACATTTTTAATGCATAGTATACCGATAAGTTGTCCGTCTCGACCTGGTAGAATGAGCATATGGCTCAAAACCCAGCAACAGAGAATTTTCTTTCTCTTTCACTCTAACACTAATTGCATATTCTCGTATCACTCACACACATGTATTTTACCTGTTGACTGTATTGAAGCGAGGGCAACTATAGTTTTTGTCTCATTTCATTATGATTCTTGCGTGTGAGTGCAAAGGTGCAAGAGCGAAAAGGTAGCGTGGGCAACAAAGGTTCAAGCCATATGAGGTTTTTTCTATACCGAAACCTCACTGCCTAGCGGAAAAATATGTAAATGCTTTTTTGACGCAGACGATGCAAAATAAGTGAATTTAATTAGTTTTCACTTCAACGGAGTTGAACCAAATAAAATAGAAAACTTTTTTCTAGCTATCAAGATGTGGGTATAGAGATTTCGTGTAAATCGGATTGATGTTACTGAAGGTATTAAGGTTCACATTTTTCAATTTTTGAAACGTAAATTTTTACGTTCATTTTAACAACGAATTGATTCAAATCGTGTATTTTGCGAAACATGGTGACGTTTGATTTATCCATTGGATGCACTTTTTTTTCAAAAAGCCGTGTCAGTTGAGGCGGAAGCAACGTCACCGGTTATCATTTCGCTGTTGAATTAAATTGAACAGTGAACGCATTCCTTTATTCGAAAATGTTCATTTTCGAAAATCAGCAAAAAACATGGAGGTTGTGGTGTTTATTATGAAAAAATAAAATTAAATTTTTTTTATTTTTTCAATGAAATTAATTTTATTTTTTATGCATTAAAACTTTGAACTGAATTGACTACGTACATCGATTGCAACACTTGTGCGATTACGGTACCTCGCCTTTTGCTCGGAAACCGCAAATCTTCGCACGCGTGTTACAATCGATTTACATTCCAATGCAGTTAATAACTATTTTTCCATACGCGCTTCTTATGCTTACATTAAACGCATTTTCGCAGGTCGTTAAACATGACGTTAATATTCGAATTTAGGTCTCTAGGGGCTCAGATTTTTTATCGGGAGTTAAATATTTGTTGTCAGACTTGTTGTTTAACAACTGGTTGTAATGTGATGTTCTAGGCAATGAATGTTCATTTTTTGTATGTATGCGGTATTAACGTTTACCTTAAAGCCCTAAGACATGTACGATTATTTTAAATTGGACGAGTATCTACTAGAGGTGAGCGGGCCTCTCGAAAATCCTAAAAAACCCGACACGACCCGAACTAGAGATGAGCGGGTCGACCATTTTTTGAAACTCGACCCGGACCGAAACCGACCCGATAAAATTTTTCGAAACCCGAAACTCGAATTGTTTCTAAACCCGACCCGATAAAATTTTTCGAAACCCGAAACCCGAACTGTTTCAAAACGCGACCCGGACCGAACCAGACACTCAAGTTTTTCTAAACTCACAACATTTGGGTACTTCGAAACAAAAAAATATTTCAAGGCCCGACGTCTGCATTCTTCACGGACCTTAGACTAAAACAAAATTCGTGTAATGTAACATGATAAATTTTAGACGAGTTTTGTTAAATATAAAAAGTCAATAAAGGATCGGGACCCGAATAAAATGATACAACAACCCGACCCGGACCGAACCCGACCCGATAAAATTTTTCGATACCCGAAACCCAAAACCCGAACTGTTTCCAAACCCGGCCCGGACCGAACCTGACCCGATTAAAATTTTCGAAACCCAAAACCCATGAACCCGAAAAAAACGATTCGGGTTCGGGCTCGGGTCGGGTTTTTCGAAGTTTCGGGCAACCCGCTCATTTCTAACCCAAACCCGGCCCGAATCAATTGTACGGGTCGGGTCGGGTTTTGCTTTGATCTTGTCGGGTCACGGATAAGACCCGATTAAGGATGGTTAAAAAAATGACTTCGGTTCCTACAAAATTCAAATTTCAGACAAAAATTCAAAGTACTTGAAATTTGGAAAGAAATTCAAGATTTGCCCGCTCTGAGGAGAGTCGCTTGTTGGGTATTGACAATACCAGCAGATGAAGTTACAGAGGAGCGGGTTTAAGGAGATGCGGGCTTTGTCAAGTCTCCACGACGAACCGCTCTCACAATTAGTGTTCTTAGGCAAGAATTTTGAGAAATAATTAAATGAAATGTAGGAAGCATTTAATACATATATTTGGATACAGTTTTACGCAAAGGTTTTTTTTACCTTACAACCTTTAACGAAATGAACGCAAAAATTGCATTCAGGTTTCAAAATTTTATATCATTTACGATAGGGTTCGGGTCGGTTCGGGTTTTCATAAAACAAGAAAATCGGGTTTCGAGTTTTACTCGAAATTTCAGATCGGGCTCGGGTCTGGTCGAGCTTCCATTATATATTTTTCGGGCTGCGGATCCCGATCCTAAATTTTAGTTCGGGTTCGGGTCGGGTCGGGTTTCCATTATATACTTTGACGGCTGCGGGTCCCGACCCGAAGTTCACTTTCGGGTTCGGGTCGGGTTTCGAAAAAGGGTCGGCCCGCACAACTCTAGTATCTATGTGCGTTTGTCATCTACAGATGAATGAGAGATCGATGGTTCTACGAAGCCTACACTTGACTCAAACTTCTTTCCCGTTGAATTATTAATACTCTGGCCTATAGACAAAACTTTTTAAACCAGAGGCAACATCCGTAAAACTGGATCCTCTCGTGTATGGGTCGAGAGAAACCCGCTCGCCTCCACACCACAAGCGCTGTGTGCACATAGATGTAGTAATGTCAATGTAGTTAAGTCACTGTTATGCTTGTGGAGCTCTAATATCGATATTGTCGTCATGTGTGTTAGTGAGCTAGTTGGTAAATTCAGCTTGAGCGAAAGCTGCACAAATCTTACGGTACAAGGTTTCGTTGTTTTAATTTCTATGCCACGTATAATTGCTACGAAAACTGCTAGTTTTTGTGCATTTCAATATAAAAACCGATCGTACACCTACTACACTTAAATAGTTTTATTTAATTCAATGTTAAAATTCTTGAAAATATCTTAGTTCATATATTCATTTACTTAATTTAATAATTTTTATTGTAAATAGTAAATTTTCATGTAAATATTTTGAGAGGCAATTTTCTTTATTAACGTTTTTAAGTCACTTAATTTTACTTATATAAATTTTGTTGTAGGCAAATTTTAAAAAAAGGAATATATAAAAAAACATCGATAGGCACTTTCGTAATAAAACTAAAAAGAATGTAAATATCAAAATTGTTTCACAGAAAGCACAATGCAAAATAGAATTTTGAAAAAAAAAGTTAACATACAATAAAAATTCTTAAAACTGCGATAGATTTCTTCTAACGATAAAAACGTTTACAATTTCGCGAAAAAGCGTTTTTTACCGAAATGGGTTAGTTAGGTTACGTTGAAAACTCGTATGACACTTTCTCTCGCCCTGCGTCAACAACAGGTTTCCCACACTTAAAAAAAAAATTATCGGCGAAATGCGTATTCTACTTTTTTTAGTTAATAATGAGGGAAAAATATTCTAGAAGTTAAACAAGTTTTACGAGTTAGATGAACGCTTTCTCATATAAATCCAGTTAGTTTTTCTGGTAGCGAACTTAAAGCGTGTTCAGTGTGAGATTTTGTTTGAGGAAACTTTCATCATAGAATTCTCGATTTATTGTTATCGGAAAAATTAGTAATTCCATAATTCATAGTGTACGTACTTCCTCGACTTCAATAAATTCCTAACATATAGAGGGAGAAGCAAACGAAATCATCACTAGTACATCACATGTACATCACATATAAATCAATTTTATAGCATGTGCTTGTGTAATATTGTATTTGTGATTTTTTAGAGACTAACAAATGATGTGTCAGCGTTGTAAAAGTAATAGTATAGAGTTGTGCACTTACACATCATTTTTACATCAATACATCACAAGTACATCATTAATACATCACATACACAACTTACTTGTGATGATATTTTGTTGTAATAGTGATGTTTTGTTGATGTGTAAGGCGTGAACATGTGTTGTATTTGCGCTGTAAAAGTGATATTGTAAAGGTGTACACTTACACATCAGTTTCACATCATTCATTCATGAACCACAATACAAGTTTTAATGACTCTAATGACTTAAGTTTTACAAAGGCACTCATAATGCCCTTGATACGATCGTTTTTCGTATGTCAGAACTAAATATTTTCTTGTTCCTATGTTAGAGTACACCACCCCTGGATCAATAGCTTCCAGTTCATGATTAAAACTTGTATTTTGGCTCATGATGTATGAATGATGTGAAACTGATGTATAAAAGTACAACTTTACAATATCACTTTTACAGCGCGTATACAACACAAGTACATCATGTTCACGACTTACACATCAACAAAACGTCACTATTGCAACAATATATCAATACAAGTAAGTTGTGTATGTGATGTATGAATGATGTATTTGTGATGTATTATTGAGTGTATTGATGCTAGTTAAGGTACCTGAAACACTGGGGCTGTGGTAGTTGCACGCAAGCCCCTTTGTTTCCGCCGTCAGCAAGAATATTAATTAAAGCAGAGACTTTATGGTCTGGGATGAATGACTTACAACCAAAATTGAGCAGGTAGAGTTTAGGCTCATACTGATTGATAGTATAACAAATGCAAGCTCGTGTAAGCCGTGCGGTAAAGACTCTGCCAGGTTAACATACGGACCATTATTAGGGAATACAATACCAGAACCAATACCGAAAAGTCCTAATACTGAATACCGGTTTTTGTTGAAAAATACCGGTATTAATACTTTATACTAGAGTTTTGGAAAATCTTCCGATTTTTTTGTTCATTTCTTATGAAAAGTACAGTTTATGATCGCAAAATAGAGTTAGTTTTATGATGGTTAGGGAATACAATACCGGACATTTTCTCCCTCGTTGCTGAATAATTTTTATTGCCCTCCTCATCCGAAGGTTGAAAGTTACATGTAAGTTTACCCCTTACGAAAACCATGTATTACATGTAGGGTTTTTTGGGATATTTTCAAATTTCTTGTCTTCACTAGCGAATTAAAACTCTTGTCGTCAGTAGTGAAGTAAAAACTTTCGTTTTCAGTAGTGAGGTAAAACTTTTGTAATGCTGGCAATAAAACATTTTACATTGGATAATTCAGTATTTCGCACACAATTTTGATAACACGCGAATCCACTCATGGTCGAGCAGTATGATACACTTATATAAGTAGTCAATACAGCACAATATAATACAAAATTATGTGACTAAAACTCCTTTGCGCTCATGCTGGACACTGAAGCTATCATTGTCGGGCTAATTCTGTCGTCTTGTGGCTCATTTTTGTAATGTTAAATGTCTGGAAGGACCAGCCATTTGCTGTCTGTAATGAAGGATAAAACGTCAGGCAATGGTACCTTTCGGAATTCCCTTAGTGTTAGGTAAAAATCACCCAAGTGTTTTGACCTCAGCATCGACAGGTCAGGACAGTTGCACAAGAAGTGCTTCGCCGTTTCCGGTGCGTCTCCACACCTTCGGGTCACTGCTAAGTCCCATTTTGTTCAAATGGTATCTTAAGCAGTTGTCTAAGGTTGCAGTCTCTGATGTTTGACCTTGTCCTTATCCTTAATGAGTTCCGGCACCTATCCAGCGTCAATGCCGAGTGCTGGTTCTGGACCCATGAACTCACATTCGCTAGCCTTCTTTGCCAGCTCATACTCTTCGATGTCATAGTAGGGCCACTTTACCCCTGGATTGAGCGG
Organism: Pseudolycoriella hygida; assembly: GCA_029228625.1. Taxonomy (NCBI): domain Eukaryota; kingdom Metazoa; phylum Arthropoda; class Insecta; order Diptera; family Sciaridae; genus Pseudolycoriella; species Pseudolycoriella hygida. Next base: position 185,567,843 of record CM055403.1, on the reverse strand, counting down.
ATAGCTTGCAAGATGACAGCGCCTTTAGCGTGGCCTCGCTCTTAGTACAAATCGTAGCTTTCTTGCCCTCCATCCGCTGCTTTAGCAATAGCTTTTCGCAGCACACACTTATGGCAACTGTTTCTGCTTGGGAAACTGTCGCGAGGTTCCTTAGCGGAATCGAGATCCCTAGTCCTAACTCCGCGCAGTATATGCCCGAACCTGTTCCCTTTTCCCTCTTGGATCCGTCCGTAAAAACTCTCACAACGCCCTCTACGGGTGATCTCTCGCCTTCACAATCCACACTATTGGGAATAATGGCTCGGAATTTTTTGTCGAAACGAAACTCAACTGGCTCAGCCTAGTTAAGATACCAATATGACCCATGCTCCTGTCGAGCACCAACCAGTGACACCTGAACAGTCTAAAAACTGTCATCGCTGCCTCTTGCTCTATAAATAGATCAGTCGGACTCAATGACAGTAAAACTTGCAAATCTGCAGTTGGGGTCGACGTCATCGCTTCCGTTATGCTAAGACACGCTAGTCTTTGCACATGCGCAAGTCTCCTCCGTACGCCCTCCGTCTTTAGCTTGTTTGACCACCCCATGTAGCACTATACTATGGCCGTATACAACCAATATAAAGCTGAGGGCCCAAGCCCCCATCTCTTCCCGATAGCATTACGGCATTGCTAGAAAACTTTATTTCACTCGTGAAGTTGCATACCTCGCCTTCGGCTCGGATATGCGAGCTCTACACTCATCAAAATAGCGTTCTCAATTGTTGATCAAAAAAACTTTCGTGAGTCTGGCTTGCATCACAAAATTGTGTCCTCATGTAACGAATTACTTTCGCAGGGTCCAATGTAACGTACTTTGACTTCAATAATATTTTCACAAGAAAAATGTGTCACAATCAACACAAAAGAAGAGCGATTTCTTCCGTAAAAATCACATCGGTGCGTATTTCTTGACGAAACATGCTACGACATGTGAAAAGTTTGTCAAAGTGTGTCGAATGTACTTGGAAGTAATGAGGACTGGGGAGTGCCGATTACAACAGAGTCATTTTATTATTTTATAAAAATTACATATAGTCAGTTAACACTGAGAAATTATCGCAAAACTTACTGGAATTACACAAGAAATAAATTATATTTTGTTGAAACGCGACTCGAACTGAATTTTTGAAACGCGAGAGCTCACAAACCAAGTAACCCTTTAAATCGAACCGAAAATCGTATGAAAATTTTTTTAGTTTTGTCGGTAAAGAACGTAATGAGACGCGAACAGCTCACTGTTTCGTAGTTTTGAAGGCATTAGTTTTTGTAAATTGTTTATCTTAAAAAGAACGACAATAAAATATTATTAGCTAATAAAAGTAGTTAACTCGACATAACATAAAATTGTCTAATGAATACAATGATTTCAAAGCTAAAAAAATTCAAAATTATTTGAATTGTTCGAAAATCTATCCATTAAGTTTGTCATTTGCGTCAGGCACACAGCTTAGGGCTGTGTGCTGTTTCCTCTTCGACTTACATGCTCAGCACATCACAAAAAACACATTTAAATTCACGGCACGACAGTTGCATCTTACAAACAAATATCAAACTTAAAAAAAGTAATTTGTTCACTATGTTAAATGGCCAATTAAAAACTGTTTGAATCGAACCTGGAGAGGATCACGCAGTGCCAAGTCGGAACAAAATTACGAAACCGAACTGATTGCATTTCGTGGCGATCCCATCTGTGTGAGAACTTTGTCGAGCCATTGCAGTGGACCGCCCAAATGTATTTCGATCCAGCATGGCGTTGAAGTGACATCTTGGCGATGGTATTCAGCACCCCACCCTTTGACAAAGCTCATTCGTATCGTGCACATCTTTGTCAATTCGTAAACGGACTCGAAGCCATGATTCACCGATTCGGACAGCAATTGAGCAAATTCTTGATTGTTGAATATCCGCAATGAGCAGGCCGGTGGTATTTTGCACACGGTGCTCAAGTGGAAACCATGATGATGGTTACAGTTACGGCTCTGCACGAATAGGGCAGAATCGGATTTATTTTCCGCATAAACTTCGCCGCCCACGTACACCAAATGGACTCCTTTGCCAATGTGTCGACGAGTTTGTTCGATCGTACTGTTCCGGTTCACATTGCTCAATTGGCCGAGACAGAATCTGCCAGCATTGTTTCGAGGATTGGTAAAACCGTCGACTGTCACTTCGTGAGTATTGCACTGAAAAATTTCACCAACGCGACAATTAAGTTCGTAGTATGCGATGGTAGCCCAATTGGTGAGTTCCTGATAGCACACTGGAGCCGCTTCCGTCATTTGTGTATCTAAACCGTTATCGAGTTGGTTATTCGAATTAACATCTTCGGCTGGACTATATGGAGGTGGCGACTCGGGTATCGAACTGTATGGACTAACTGGATTTGAACTAACGGAGCCTGGACTTGGTACGGATGAGATCATGCTATTGGGACTCATGTTTCCATGATACACTGTCGAATAGTTTATCATTGGAGGTTGTTGCGGATATTGTAGCATTGAGTGACCTGGTGCGAATTCTGAATGTCTTGGTACAAGAACCGGTGGCAAAACTGGACTTTCAACCCTTTTGTAGTGGTAAGGATTAATACAAACTTCCTTCTGTTTGGTACCGAATGAAAATTGGCAAGTTTCTAGTGCTTTCAATTCGTGATGACTTTGAAGGTCTGGCCATCGCCAAACTCTGCAATAAATCACATGTGGCAGTCCTTTGCGATGCGAAACCTGTAACGACGAAACAGTGAAGATGCGGACGGTAATTTGTGTAACTTAAACTTACCTGCAAACGTCCATCCAACGATCTGGGAATTGTCACACATTTCGACGGCTGGCCGGGACATGACAAAGCTTTTTCTAAATCTTCTATGGCACCCTTACGTTTCTTCAACTTTTTTACCAGACTATCGACTGCCTTCTCAGCCCATTTCTCCTCTTCGTCTCCTTGCTTCCAACCTAAAAGCTTTTTGACAGCTGGGCTTGTGAAGGAAAATAAACTGTTCAGACTGGACATTGCACTGGAAGTTGACTCTATATCGTCCGAATCCATTGTGGATAAGTGATTATAGTCTGGAAAATGAGAGAATATTAAATTTGAATGCATATCGAACGTTGGAAAATTGAGCGATTTCAGCTGAAAGTCTGAATCCGAAAGGCCCATAAGAACCGTGGAAGAATGTTACATTTATCTCCAAACTAAAAAGTGAACGCCACTTCAGAGAAAATCAAATTTCATGGGAGTGTAGAATTACGTTAACGCATTGACTCAACCAATGAAGTAACGAATAAGATAAATATACAATAATCCCATTTTACTTAGAGACACTTTTATTCTGCGCAGGTTTTTAACACAGCGAAAACCTGCGCAGAACAAAAGTGTTTCTAAGTAAAATGGGATTATTGTAATGCACGCGACTGTTACTTACATAAAATCATGTTTTATGCAATGAGGCGGCTAAATCTCATGACCCTTTTTTAACATTAAAAATGTAGTTACCAACAGCACTGAAAAAGCGTTACGTAATTTAGGGACGATCCCTTAGCTGTCGAAATCTCCAAACATAAGGTCAGTAAATTGAGGAACTTTTTTGTCCATCAAAGTATGTTTCCGAGGCGATGAAAAAGGCATACCGACGAAAAATGACGAGGAAGCTCTGGAAGTCCTTTTAAGGAAGCACTTTCCAGGGATTAATGTGGATATAGTGGGCACTAAGAAACCCAAAACTCACAATTATAAACCAAGTTTGAAGGACTGGACCACTGCGAAAAAGATTTTCACGCCAGAGAGGGTTAGATGGGCGATGAAAACCTTCAAGCCTTTCAAGTCGCCGGGTATCGACAAGATTTTACCCGACTTCATTATAGAATCTGCTGATATTCTGGTCACGAGACTGGTAAAGTTGTTTCAGAGTAGTCTAGAATACGCGCATATTCCGAGAGTGTGACAAGAAGTGAAAGTAATTTTTATACCGAAACCAGGTAAGCAGATGCGTACAGACCGATAAGTCTTATATCGATTATGTTGAAGTTAATGGAAAGAATTTTGGATAGATATATCCAGGATGAACCGTTGACAAAAAAACCGCTTCATCCGAAACAACACGCGTATGTTGCAGGAAAGTCGGTAGAGTCGGCTATCCACTTTGTGGTAAGCAAAATCGAAAAGGCACTAAATATTAGGGAACAAGCCCTTGGGATATTTCTTCACATGGATAGAATAAATGCTCAAAGGTCGTCTAGTGAAAACTAATCACGCCAACTGCTCCCGGACCGGGGAGATCGACAAAGGTTGTCCGCAAGGTGGAGTGCTTTCGACCATTTTGTGGAATATGGTCATCGATAGCCTAATTTGCAGTTTGAATGAGAAAGGTTACAATACGGAAGGCTTTGCTGATGACCTAGTTATTCTGTTTATCGGAAAGTTTGAGGAAACGTTATACTCACTGATGAGCTCAGCATTGAAACTGGTGGACAGATGGTGCGTAGCAAATGGTCTGACGGTTAATCCCGAAAAGACGAAGCTTGTTTTGTTCACGAGCAAGAGAAAGCTCAAGAAGGTAAGGATGAAGGATGCCAGTATTGAATGGTACCAAGCTTGAATTTGCGAAAAAGGCAAAATTTCTTGGAGTGATCCTCGATAAGAGCTTAATTTTAAAGCACAAATCGAGGAAAGAGTTAAGAAAGCAACGAAGATTTACTGGCAGTGTCGATGTGCTTTCGAGAAGACATGGGGCTTGAAGCCAAATGTGATCAATTGGTTATACACATCCGTCATAAAACCCATACTTTGCTATGGAAATCATGTGTGGTATGATAGGGCCAAAGTAAATAGTGTCAAATTGAGTGTCGAACATGTTCGGAGGATGATCCTATTGGGATCTGGGGCAATGAAATCGACACCGACTAAGTCTCTTGAGATTCTACTATCGCATCTGCCGGTAGATATCTTTGTTGAGCAAGAAGCGCTGGTAACGGCGCTTAGGCTGAGGAATGTAGATTGCTGGATAGATAAGAGTTATGGATATTCCATGATTATAAATCGCGTGTGATTAGCATGAATTCCGACAAATGCGCACCAGAATACCACTTTGGCAGGAACTTTAACGTGCTGATTCCCAATAGATCATATTGGTCTGAAGGGAATATTGAAGAACTAATCAGCACATACTTGTTCGCCGATGGATCGAAGGCGCAGCAGGTGCAGGATGCGGAATTTACTCGAGAAGCCTTGAATTGAATCAATCAAAAAATTCCAATCAATAGCTTGGAATCAATGCTACTGTTGCCAAGGCAGAGGTCTATGCTCTCATTGAAGCGTGCAAGGAGATTATAGACAGAGAAATTGAAGATCAAGCTTTTTATATTTGTTCGGACAGTCAAGAAGTGCTGAAAGCACTTTATTCGCACTGCTTTACATCAAAGCTGATGATCGAATGCTTGAACCGAGTAAACCTAATCTCGGAAAAAAAACAAGGTTTGCCTTTTATGGTTTCCCGGGCATCAGGGTATAAAAGGTAATGAAGAGGCTGACGATGCAGCCAAGAAAGGAACTGAAATCCAATTTGTTGGTCCAGAACCAGCAGTTGGAATCACGTATGAGACTCAGAGGAAGATCGTGCGGGAGTACTTCCTACACGTACATAACATGATGTGGAGCAAACTGGGAAATTGCGAACACACTAGGAAATTAATATTGCAATCCAACATCGATAACACCAAGTACCTCCTAAACAAACCACGAAAAGTCATAAGAATGATGGTTGGATTGATAACTGGATATTGTAAACTAAACAAACATATGAACAGAACGGGTCTGGCGAATAGCAGCCTATGCCGACTATGCAATGCAGATGACGAGACTCCACTTCATCTACTCACCATATGCCCAGCGCTAAGCAGACAGCGCAGGCTGATTTTTGGGCATCACCTACCGCAGCCAAGATTTTTTTTTTTTCACTTTTTTTAACAGTTGCTTCGGGCAGGTTTTTAATACTTTTAACCCAGGGTCGATCCCTCTCCCTTTCAAGTGAGAATCGGAATGGGTCGACCTGTTTCATACAATTGTGATCAGGTGATCAGGTTGTATGAAACAGGTCGACCCATTCCGATCCTTGCGCCATAAACTCGTCTTAACAACTAAAATATTTCATCCGATTATGTCCAGGTCGCTTGCGAAGCCAAGGAACTGGCTGGACTTGGTTAAAATGATGCCGCTGGATTGTGTGGATGGTTCGCATAGCTGGTTCGAGGGTCAAATTGAAAAGAAGCGTTGCGAGAGTATGCCTATATGTTGAAAAGCTTGTGACAGTTGGATACGAATCTTTTATTATCAATTATTGAATAGGACATCATCTCAGTATCTTGAGATATGACTTGCACTTAACTCTTTCTCCATGTCAGTCCACTTAATAAATTAATTGCGACGGCCGACGGACGTAGGTTTCACCCGTGCGATCCGGTCTATATAGCACAAAAAAGTTGAAACTGTAATGCATACTTGCGATGACAGTTATATTGCAGTTTTCACCATGATGCGCGGGTATTAGAGCAATTCAAGAGCAACAATGCATCTGAAACTCATTGAAACATTTTGAAACAAGAACAAAACACACGGATAATGTTCTGAATGTACAAAACCTTTTAGTGTGTTCCATTATAAATTGGATTGGATTGCTTTTGATGGTTTCCCATTAAAACAATATTGGAATACGTTTCTGTTACCGTCAGCCATAACACAAAGGAGTCGTTTTGACGACATAGCATTCTTGTCAGTGTAAATTCCGTGATTTGGAAAGCCTTTCCTTTCAACTGAACACCTTTCCCATAACGTACATTTTCGTTCTATTTATACCATAGACTTGATAACCCGAAGATATTAATAGAAATAACAAGAAAATAATTTTAAAAATTTTGCTGATTGCCGTAGGATATAAAGCACTGTATTGAAAGTCACAAATCACTTATGGTGACTAATTGTTAACATTTTTATTTAAAAGATAAACGAATACTTGAGCAATGATTTACAACTTAATGTACGTAATCTTCAAACAACATCCCGAATGTTACGACGTATACGATGGTTTGGAGTTAAAATACTAAGGAATTGTATGCATGTATGACTATCGCATTTTACTACGTGATCAAGTGATTTGTAACTTAATTTGTAAATCAAAATTGAAGTTTTTATTTTTTTTCAACGATTTTTGATAAGATTTACAAGGTGGAAACCAGAAGAGAAAATTTATTCCTTAGTTCACTCATTGACCACCTTGTTAGCCACTTTGTTTTTCAAATAAGCGCTCTTGTAGTCTTTAGGATCATCTACTACGAGACTATACTTTCAGAAGACAACAGAAATTTTAGAAATATTTACCGGCATGGAAATGCATCTCCATTTCGAATGAAATTTCGTGTGTACACAAATTAAGAAAATTGTTTCTGATGTTTCACATATAATTTAAATCGTCTGATCGAGAAAGAGCTAAATCAAAGTGCCACACACTAAATGAAATTGAAAAATTAAAAAAAAAAAATAAAATAAAATAAAACGAAAAACAGTGCACAGTTTGTTGTGCGCAAGGCTAATGTAAAGCATTGACACGATGCACGGAACAACACAACCACTTGATGCCACAGAGACGAACAGGCTTAGACTGAATCTTGTTTGAGAGCTATGTGATTAAATGTAAAAAAAAACATGAAAACAAGAAGGAAAAAAGAAATTAAATCAAAACAGGCCATACACAACATATAAATGATTACGTCCTATGCGCATATGCAATTCTTAAGTCTCACAATCTGGTCAATAGTCACTTTGCGTATGTTTGTTTGTTTGTTTCGTTGTATTTGTTTAAATGAAGGAGACATTTGTGTGCATTGCATTGATTACCTAAGATGAACAGTGGCTTGTAATTGAATAGCTTCCATTTTATGACGTTTTTCCATCCTAGCCACGTAAGGAAATGTTCTGTGTAAGGTGATATGTCGTCTCCGATTTTCTTACATTGCAAAGTGGACGATGAAAAACGTTTGAGTTAAAAAAGATTCGAGTGATCGTCTTATAGAAATTTTTGTGAAAACTTTTTCTGAGCTAAAATGAAAGGGTGTATGACCTGTCCAACATCTTCTGACAACAATTCCCCTACAAGTGACTTACTCGGGCGTAAAAGAGGAAATGAAAAGGCCAATGAAAGTTAAGATTCAGAGACTCAAGCTACACACTTGAAACTTAGATTCTGCAATGTGAGAAATTCTGGAAAGTAATAGCTGGTAATTTCACTTAATGCTTGGAACGGGTATGACCTGACCTGAATCTGAAATGGATTAACTTGAATTTTATCAGGTCAGGTTTAGGTTTTTTCGAGTGAACCTGAACGTGGTTTCAACAGTTCAGGTTTCAGGTATACCTGTTCAGGTTTCAAACAAATACTTCAGGTTTCTTTTACTAGATTTATCAGCTTGGGACGATCGTCTTACCAATCTTGAAACACAGATCTGACGATTCTTTGTTCCTTTCCTGTTCATCATTTAAATCAGCATCTCCACTCAAGTTAGGTAAACCTCCCTGTCGCCTCTAAGAACTTGCTCAAAGTAGCTGGTTCTAGGTTAGAAACTTCGGACGGTCTCACAACGTACCCTCCCAGCAGCCTGCGCCTCAGTTGGAAGAAACTGGGACATTCTCATAATACATGAAATCCCGTTTCTTCCTCTAAGCCGTACGCACACATAGAGGTCGCCCAGAGCCTAAGCTTTTTCATATGCCCATTCAGCCCGCAATAACCAGTGATCGCACCTACCACTCTCCTGATGCGATTCCTGTCCATCCCTAACAGAGATTTGGCCCATTTCACATTAGGTCTCGGGAAAAAGCGCTTGGTGTGGATACCACCATAGTATCCTTCCCAGCGCTCCACATGCCTCCTCATCACCCAGCTCCCCAGCGCTTCTACACGCGCAGGTCGAGTAATCAGCAAAAACGGCTCAGGCCCGTGACCGAGAGCTTCGGCACCCGCCTTGGCTAGCTCATCAGCTTTTTCATTCCCCTCCACATCAGAGTGCCCAGGTACCCAAACTAAAGTGATCTGATTCCTCAGACCCATTTCGTTCAGGTAATCTCTGCACTCTTTCACTAGCTTGGAGGTCACTCTAGGCGACATCAGCGTCTTGATCATTTCCTTACTGTCCGAACAGATAAGCACCCTCTTGCCGTGCGTTCCAACAGGCAGAGTCTCACGAGCTGCTGACAGCACCACGAAGATCTCCGCTTGGATCACACTGGCAAGAGCCCCCAGATAGAAGCAATTTCCCTCTCCAGAGCCCATGCCGTACACACGAGCACCTACTCCTTCACGAGATTTCGATCCATCTGTAAATCTAACCACGCAGTTCCCGGGAAGGCGCGCTGGCCATCCACTAAGCATTCTTGCCTACTGGGAACTTTCGCTTCAAAATTCCTGTCGAAACAGGTTACCACAGCCATATCGTCTCTCGGCATTTCAAACACCGGGATCGATATTATTGTTGCAATCTTACCATGCCCAATGTGAAAATTCGGAGTCCACATGCCATTCTGCATCAGCCTATCAGCCGTGGCAAAAGCCTTCGTCTCCATCGCTAGGGTTGAGGTGGTTTTCATAGCGCCCGTGGTACAAATACACACTAGCCTTTGAATCTCACTTTACAGTTTCCTAGCGCATTCCACATCTAGCCTTGGCCACCACGTCACGCAACCGTGGCTAATCATCGGCCTTATCACAGCCTCACAGAATTTCCTTTGACGGTATGTCCCAAATCTCACTTACCCACCTAACTACCACACCTCCTACTCCTCTTTCCTCGAGCGATCGGAGAATAACATCAAAATTCGTATTGTCGAAAGAACCTTCAATGTCTATAAAACATTCCAGTGTCACCTCTCCAATCGAGAATGATGTCTCCACCTTTGCTACCAGCCTGTGCAGGGCGGAATCCGTGGATTTACCTGACTGTAAGCATGCTGATTCAAGTGTAGCGGGAAAACCGCCAGCACTTCATCCCTGATGTAGAAATCGATCAGTCTCTCAAGCGTTTTCATGACGAAAGACGTGAGGCTGATCGGTCTGAAGTCCTTGGCAGTGAAATGCGATGGTTTTCCTGGCTTAGGAATAAACGTAACCTTCACCTTTTCCCACCTGGTTGGAACGTAACATAGAGCTAGGGAGCTACGTATACCTCACACAGTGGCTTCAGCAGAATCTCTGCCATCACTGCCAGCTGATTTATACCTGAACCTGACCTGATATCAACTCAAAAATTTCACGTTCAGGTTACTTCAGAGATCAGGTTTAAAGTTTAGCTTAGGCTCAGGTCAACCTGAACCTGTTCCGATCATTATGTCGATTTATTTAGAAACGTGTAAAAAGCAAAATATTAATATCACAAAGTGACAAAACATAGAAAACAAAAAGAAAAAAAGACTGGAAAGGAACGCAAGTTTATTCACCCCTGAGACAACTTAAAAGCACATCCTCAGTTTTCGGTGCAATTGCCAATAATCAATTTATTTACAAATGTAAAGATATTCAACTTTCCAATGGAGCAAACACTTACACGTGGGATGAAAATGAATGTAAATCGTATAAGAAGCTACAATGTACTGCTACACTGAAGCTGCCCGTAAAACGAGTCTGGTGATTTCACAATCAATTCCTATAAATAACAACATTGACAGCTTTGAAGGATTGAGATCAAATTCGCGCGATCTTTATTGTTGAACGGATCGCATTTGACAACAGTATTAATGTCCGTGAATTTATTTAGAAATTTTTATGATCCGTTTTCTCGTATACGTTGTTGGGTGTGTGTAGGTGACAATGTGACATGGAAATGGGTCTGGACGGTGCATACATGGTTTAGGAAAGAAATAAAATGGAGTGAATTATTGTCGCAACGAATTTAAGACGATATTGTGTTCTTTGCATATTGTTACGATGCAATTGAATGCATAATGAAGATTGATATATTTTATGTAAATTTATTTTTTCATTGGTTTGTCATGTCGTCTGAACGAAAGTTTCAATAGTTTCAGTTGTGTGAACCTTTAAGACCTCTAGACATGACTTTTAAATTATAAGTAAACGTAGGAGGAGGAAAATTTAGGTCCCTACAAGAGAAAATGGAATTCATTTTTATTTTCAGAAAATGATCGTTATATGCACGAGTTAACAGACAATGCCAAAAACATTTTTCTTCGATTTTGTTTTTGAATTAACTCGTTATTAACTAGAGATGAGCGGGTTGCCCGAAACTTCAAAAAACCCGACCCGAACCCGAACCCGAATTGTTTTTTTCGGGTTCATGGGTTTCGGGTTTCGAAAATTTTAATCGGGTCGGGTTCGGTCCGGGCCGGGTTTGGAAACAGTTCGGGTTTCGGGTTTCGAAAAATTTTATCGGGTCGGGTTCGGTCCGGGTCGGGTTGTTGTATCATTTTATTCGGGTCGATCCTTTATTGACTTTTTATATTTTACAAAACTCGTCTCGTCGGACGTTGAAATAATTTTTGTTTCGAAGTAATTTGGGTTGTGAGTTTCGAAAAACTTGAGTGTCTGGTTCGGTCCGGGTCGGGTTTTGAAACAATTCGGGTTTCGGGTTTCGAAAAATTTTATCGGGTCGGGTTCGGTCCGGAACGGGTTTCGAAAAATTTTCAACCCGCTCATCTCTATTATTAACCGAAAATAAAGAGCTGCCTATCAATTAGTCTGACGAAAAAATTTGAAATTGAAAAGATTTTGTATTTTACAATCCGGAAAATACTGATTCGCGCTCTTTTTTCCACACAAATTCCACATAGAGTGTGAAGTTGGCAATGAGACATTATCACAAAATTTTGCGATAATAATCACAAATTCTGCAATAAAATCACAAATTTTGCCATAAAATGGCATATAATTGCGATAAAATTAATTGTCAAACGTAGATTTTTTGCACAAAGTGTCCGTTAATTTGAAAATGTATTGTTTCGGTGGAAACGTATTTATTTACATATGTGTGCATTTCCGCCGAAAAAAAAATTCTTAGTTTTAAATAATGATGAGCTCTGAAAGCGCATCATTAGTTAAAACACCTTGGAACTAGATGTGTGCGCCATCTCTAAAGCTTATTCAAGCCTAATAAGGGGCTGTTAACAAATAAGGATCGGAACAGGTCAGGTGTACCTGATCAAATTCAGGTCAGGTCACGACCTGATTACTGACCTGAGCCTGATTTTGAGTTTCAGGTCCGACCTGAGTTCAAGTGGTGCTCTAAGTGAGTTCTATCGTTGGAAGAGGAATGAAATTTTTTTGTCACACATCGAAGAGGGGAGGTGTTAGAGGTAGTGTGACAGGGGAGGGGTTCTGAAAAACCTTGATTTATGTATAACATGCTTTATGAAAGGCATCCAAGAAGAAAAAACTGGACTTTTGGAAAAAACCGTTCTCCCTATTGGGCTACATAACAGTCCCCAGCCCATCTTGTGGACCGGAAGTCTTTGCCTTGGATAGGGCTCGTAGGCACTATTTCCATGTCCGAGCATCTTTGGGCTACAGTGTGGCTAAGGTCGGCGGGTGGAGTAGTGATAGCAGACTGCAGAGTAGTGGTGACATGTGGTTTCGTTCCGTGTAAGTCCAGACCCGAGCTGGAAAGCTCTGCGGTTTATGGTGTGAGGTTAGACCTGGACTGCATTCGCCACCAGCCTTGTGGCGAGGACTAGTTACTCTGAATAGGGAAGCAGGTGTGCAACTGTTCAAGAGATGTCCAATCGATTGCTGGCTCTTCTACAAGGCCGGCGATATGGACATGTGGAGGAGGGGTTCTTAGCAGGACTTCTTAAAGGATTTTTATGATGACTGGGTAGCACAAAGGGTCCATTGATCTGTGATCATCGATCAGAAATGTTCTGCCCTAACTGAGAAATCTAATCTTCACCGGCCTTCTAAAAACCTCAAACAAAGCTCTTAACCGATTTTGCTCAAATCTGTAATCAGTTTGTCAATCATCTTTCAGGAAAAAGGGAGATTTTGTTTATCGGATAAGAATTATTCGTTGGGCCCTAGTAGAGACTCAGTTTTAGGGCCCTAGCTGAGTCCAAGGGCTCAAAGTCAGAAAATTTCTTAAATCAATTGTCGGGCATTCCCAAACCTTTCGAACAAAAAAAATGTTTGAAAATCGAGACCTACTCGAGCTATGTACGAAAGACTCAAAACCACTTAGGCGGCCCTCGCTCAGTGGCCCTTCGTTCAAAATCTGCAATCCCAAACCCACCTTTGATATTACCTTTCAAGGGGAAAAAATTGAAAATCGGTCAACATTTACTCGAGTTATCGTCTTTACAGATTCGGCATCTAGGCTCCATGATCGATGCCCCCTGGTTACAAACGTAGCGGTAAACGCATAGGCCACCGTACTTCGTACGGGTCCAAATATAAATACATTTGAAAACTACTTGTCCACGAAACATGCCCACATACAGGCGGGTTTCAAAGTAGAAGTCACGCTAGTTTGGCCAACAAGCCCAGTACCACATATTTCGGTTTTTATTTGCTCAACACGTTACAAATATATTAGTGCTCAGCAAGCCTACGACCATTCTTTGGTGATACTGATCACACTTTCCTTGTTGTATCTTATTGAAAAATTGAAAGATGCGGAACTTCAATGTAAACCTCATCTTATGCACGAGCACATATTTTGCATTTCATTTTATTGAGTGTTTTCGCAAAGGGTGGAGGAGGAACGTTAAGATGGTATTGAGTACTGTTGTTGTTTAACAATGAAGGTAAAACACTGTGATGCCACACACGATAACTTACCATTGTGAATGGTAGGTCGAAAACGAGATGCACCAACCTGTTGTGTATTTGAATTAAAATTGAAATATCCTGCAGAAGGAAAATTGGATTTTTATTTTATTATATTTGTGACTGACTGACGTGACAACAGAAATGGAAGTTACAATGTTAGAAAAAAAAGTATAAACAATTTATGGAAAAGGCGTTAGAGTAAACATTTAACATTGAAATGAGATAACATTGTGTTAATCAAACAAAATACTCGATGGTATGCAACTCATCTAACACATTTTTGAGAAAGTTTGTGTGCATTTGTAACAGACCTTCCTATCTGATACAATAAACTATTTCTCAAATATTTACATTCACGAAAAATTTGAATGAAAAAGATGTCAAGAGAATTGCCTTAATAAAAAGTTTTTCTTGTGGACAAACACCAAACATTAGCTCTGTGCCCATCAGTTGTGATACATTTTATTACTAAAAAGGTTAATAAATGTCACAGAAAATTAAATTTAATTTTTAACTTGACGGGAGATCGAAAACATCGTGTTGGATTTTCATCTTCGATCTTTATTTCTTGATTTGAATAATCTAAGCAAAAATGTAACACAGTTCTGAACAAAAGCCATCTTAATAACGTAAAATCATTAATTTACATGCGACGCGACGGGGCGGAATGGGTTTGATGGTAAACGAATCTAAAACCAAGTAAATGAAGACCGAGCCTAATCCGGTAGCCAATCACCAAGGAGACACAGAGCCCCCTCAAAATTATTCTGTAACGGCCCAGAAGGGCGAAGAGGAGTTGGTCGCCCAAAAATTAGATGGATCGATGGTGTCGAACAAGATCTTCGGACGCTCGGAATAACAAATTGGCAATACGCGGCAAGGAACAGACGCAATAGGATCAGAATCCTTGAGCAGGCCAAGGCCCACAACTGGCTGTAGAGCCGAAAAAGCAAAGTAAGCGACAGGGCCGAAAAGGAGCCTTCAGGGCCTTCAAGAGCGATATCCGTTCTAATTTCGTCAGAAAGTTTTACCGAATTTTGTTTTTGACCACTTTTTCGACCGTTACTTTCAGAAAAAAAAAATTTTGATAATCGGACCCTTGGCCTGACAGCAGATTCGTAGCCAGAGGTGATTTTCATAATGAGCATTGCTGAAAGTCCTAATATCACTAAATATACACGAAGTTGTGGGTCATAAAGCAAACCACGCTAAAACGTCAGCTCGTCTGCTAAGGTTTATTAATCATACGAACTTTGATTGAATTTCACCTAACCGTGAGCCATTGTTCGTATATTTAAACGCGGTAGGTTTTAGGTTAAGTTTTACTAGAGTTATCGCGGTGACGGACCTGACGGACGGACAAATTTTTTTGGCATTCTCCCGAAACGAAAAAGTTACTAACTCCCGGGTCGAAATTCGATTGGTTGCAAACGTCGTGGTAAACGCGTAAGACCCCTTTTCGAAGTAGAATTCCAATCCTGAGCAGACAATTTTGTTTATGTTTTTAGGCCCTTATGATGGGGAATACCCTGAAATATCGGTGAGTTTTGTTAGAATATCCCTGGAGGGATCTAACAAATCAACTTATGTGCTTTCCTTATCTAGAAAAGGGTTTTTCATGGTTTTTCGAGGGTCGGTGAAGCTTTTTCGCAAATATATTAGCGAGCAAAGCATGGAAATTGCTCATGTTGGTGACAAATGAAAGGATTTGATGTCAGAAAATTGGGAAAAAAATTTTGCGGGAATCGGGTCAGGGGTGGGGGCATCGGGACCAATGGAATCAACGAAATTGAGTTTCATGGCCATATACGAAAACAGTTTTCCGTGTTTATTTCCTTAACTATGCAATATGGAGATTCACTCTCAAAGGCAAAGTTGTAGAGAATGAAACTTTAGGGTTCAAGTGTTTCAGGGTTTTGGGTAAAAATGCCTCAATCCTGGGATATGACCACTTTTAGATATGGGAGGGATTAGGATTAGGATAAGTGGGTGGGGCATAGATGTTACCCCAGCACCTAGGCCGCCAATGGACCTGTTGAGCGTCGCACGGTCAATTAGTAGATGCCCATAGTGTGGAGGTGTTTGTTGAGAGTGTAGTGACCCGTTAATATGTCTGTGAGCCTTTTGAGATGCTTCCTGTTTAGAGAGAGGAAGTATTTGGAGTTCGTCGGGTTAATTGCAATGCAATGTTTTGCTTGCCTGGCCGTACGGATAGATATCCATTCGTTTTTAAACCTATCTATTTTCCATTTCTTAATGAACTGATTTAGTGTGGAGAGCGAGACTGGGATGCCCGGTTCTGGGCCAGTGATGAGGGTAGACGACGCTTGTCTCGCCATTTTGTCAGCCTTTTCATTGCTCTCGATGTCTCTGTGGCCCGACACCCAGACTAGCGTGGTTTGAGTTTCATTTGACAGTGTTTCAAGGGTGTCATGGCATTCTAGAGTGAGGGCTGAGGTGAACTTATTACTATACAGTGATTTAATCGCGGCCTGGCTATCTGTGCAAATATATATTTGTCGCTTCTGTTGAGATGGGATATCCTTGTGTCTTATCTCTTTGGCAGGGATAATCCATATCTCTAGAACTATAAAAGTTAGAAAGTTGCTTCCAAAGGCAAAGTTGTAGAAAATAAAATTTTAGAGAACACATGTCTCAGGATTTTGGGTAAAAATGCCACAATTCTGGGATATGACCACTTCTAGAACTGGGAGGGATGATCCATATCTCGAGAAATATAAGAGGTAGAAAGTTGCTTCCGAAGGCAAAGTTGTAGAGAATAATATTTTAGAGAACACGTTTCTCAAGGTTTTGGGTAGAATTTCCCCAATCCTGAGATATGACCAATTCTATAATTGGGAGGGATGATCCATATCTCTAGAACTATAAGAGATACAAAATTGCTTCCAAAGGCAAAGTTGTAGAGCATAACATTTTAGCGAACAGGTGTCTCAAGGTTTTGGGTAAAAATGCCACAATCCTGGGATATGACCACTTCTAGAATTGGGAGGTATGACCCATATCTCTAGAACTGTAAGAGGTAGGAGGTTGCTTCCAAAGGCAAAGTTGTATAGATCAAAATTTCAGGGTTTTAGGGGTCGTGCACATATGACGTCACGTTTGCTATAAAAAATGAGTATCCATAAAACGGTCATAACTTAGTCAAGACAGCAAATTCTGTTTATAGGACTCTGGCTACCCCCTCCAAACAGGGGGTGTATTTGGGGGGGCAGCCGGAGAACTATAAGCAAAATCTCTTACCAGTTTGGAGTTATAGACTTTGTGGATTTTAAAGCAAGCGTGACGTCATATGTGTACGACCCCTTAGGGGAAAATGGCTCAATCATTGGATATAACCATTTCTAGATTTGAATGGCCTGAGATGTAATTCGGTTGACATTACCTTGGGTAATGGATCTTTGAAATTCATATAGTTATAAAAGAACATAAAACGTTGGATTGTTTGCTTATTACTATATTAAGATTTTTCACATCTATTCTGATACGTACGGGTCTTTGGTTATGTTTTGGTATTGGTTTTGAGCATGTGGAGTCGTAAAACCTTTATAAAGTTCTACTTTTCAAGCGGCGGGTTCCATTGCAAAATTTTTCCATGAGAAAATATAACAAATATGTTTTTCATGAAAAAAAACCTAAGCAGATTGTTATGGAAATAAGTGTCTTTATGTTTTTAACCCAGTTAAAAGCCCAATTTGGTTAATAGAAACACAACAAACAAACCGCTAAGGGTCTATTTATATTTTCGCAATACACAATCGAATTTTTATGTAGGTGGCAATGCGTTGATACGCTGACAATCAATATGGTTACCATATTTGTAACAGAGAATGTGCCTTTCATAATTTCTCATTTCAAATATTTTTTTCAGTGATCGCATCTGTATAACAAATGTACAGATGTCATTTCACATTTGCTTGGCAATTTTTTTCTTGTAGTCATAAAAAGACTGATTTGTTATTGGGCCTTGCCTGTTAATTGGTCTACAAACAAATAAAGAAAAAAAGTATGTTTAGCTAACACATGTGTCAAATGTGCCTCATGCTAGCCAGACATAGGCAAAAAATGGTGAAAATACGCAGAGTGCGGTAATTTCAGTGAATATGGCTATATTACACTCTCATTTGTTGTCACGTGTTCACTGGACTGCCGTAATTTGCATAAGAAACTTAGTGACGTCATTTTGAGAGAGAAAATATATGAAATTCTCTCTCGAAATGTCATCATTAAGTTTCTTATGCAAATTACGGCAGTAAAGTAAAGTAAAGTTGAACTTTATATGAAAATTGAAAAAATTGTTCGGTACTTAGAGTGCTCATCTATCTTTCGATTCCTTTTTGGATAAAAATCAAATGCCTGGAACATTGTAAGTCAAAAAAAAAAAAGGTTTAGAGGTTGCGCAATGAGGTTGAATTTGAGGAATTTTTAAATTCCCAGGAGAAAAAAAACTTCAATGACATTGCGCAACCTCTAAGCTCTAAACCTAATTTTTTTGACCTACAACGTTCTGGACTTTTTTCACAATCCAAAAATGAACTGAAAAAACAATGAGCACTTCAACTTCCTCATAATTATCATTTTCCATAGAAAGTTGAACCAGCCTAATGTTCACATTTTAAAGTAAATTTTATTTAGTTAAGTATAGGAATCACTCGAAGTAGATCATAACTTAATAACCATCCACAGCCAAATGTGAGCAACATCACCTTTGAAATGCACCAACAAACACAAAATTTAGCAATTTTTCTGAGGGATATTACTGACCGCTATTTAAGTTTTTATACACGGGTTTACAGTATAAACATAAAGTGTAAGAATCTGACAGAAATTGAATCACAATGAACCTTTCAGTATTAGGAAGTAAGAGGTAGTAGCGTTGAAATTAGATTTTATAATGAAATCCGGAGATCTGAGGCTAGAGGCAGTCAGATAAAAAAATGTATTTGTTTACATGTAGCGACGAATGAATGACAAACGAAAACATTACCAGCTGCACGTGTGAACGCTTTGGACAGTCAGTAACTCATCACATAATCAAATAATTTTTTCCAGCTTCGAAATCATCAGATCCTCGGATTTCTAATTCGGAATTCGAAATTCCAACGATATACTCGATTAGTAATGTGCAACAATGACATTATGCAGGGGGCTAAGAGCTCTTCGATTTGGTTATCATGTGATCGGATTAGTTCTCAAGAGAGTGACAGAATTGCGCAATCTGAGCTAAAGCACATTGAAGCGTATCCGCAAAGATTTCACTAACGTGACGGCGAACTAGTACACCGAACTATCGAAATTACAGCGACAAGATCGATTCTTTGCAGAAAAAGTTTTTGATTTACGCTCGATGTTAGGCTGACCCTGACATCCAAATTCGGTTTTTGCTAAAATTTTACTTTATGTCATCTGCCAGTAGGTACGTGTACCGTGGGCTAAGCAATACATAAATAATAATTGTTATTCAATTTCTGTATAAAAAACTTAAACTGGGGTCAGGAATGCCCCTATTAAGATTTGCGCACATTTTTGCGCAAACAAACAGAACTGCAATTGCAAATGGAGCCTTTACCACACATATACTTGTTTCCTTTAATTATACGATTCTAATTCGCGTTCCATTTCGATGAAATTTATATAGAACAAGACTTATTGTAATGACTCGAAAGGCATCACCTATCGAGTTGATTTTAGGTCTTAAATTCCATCGACCTACGGAAACTTAAATGTTTTTGAATTATCGATTTGAAGATTCCTCTTCCATCGGACTGTCAAAGTCACAGTGATTCATGAATTTCTCAGAAAAGCACATTTTCTTCACAAAATAGGGTTAATCATCACAAAACAAACATAAACAATTTAAAAAATAGAAAAAAATTCATTCGACTAACTTTTCATTTCTAATTATTACAAAACACCAGAAAATAGTCACTTCCTTGATCAACTTTTTTGTAAAATGCAGGCGTCTGTCGTCGTAATGTCTGTTACCAAATTTACACACCTAAATTTATTTGAAACCAATCGAAAACTGATCGATGTACTTACTTTTTGTATGATAAATCCGATCGACGATCCTTTTAAGAATTTCTGTAGGTTTTGATGGCTTTAATTATGATTTTTTGTCACTAATTTTTGTTTATCATAAAGTGAAGAAAGAAATGTAATGGTCGAGATGGGAAAACCGAATGAACATCGACTATCCTTCTCACCCGTGTGTGATATAATACGTTTAGATTCAAGAGAAGAAACTGACTACATCCACGACTTTTTTAACCAATATTCTAAGAAAACATTTATGCCGCTGGCGATATCTATAATACACCACAGATATTGCGCAAACAAAAATTTCGTATAGATGGCACTGGGCATGAAGGCTGGACTCTTTCAAAAAATAGAGGGAAAAGTCAGAATTCACTTTCTTTTGAAAATATTGTAAGCAGAAAGTTGAGTAATTATTAACGTTGTCAAAAAAAAAAAAAAAAAACAAAAACAAAGTTATCCAACTTAACTAGAAATCGTTAAAAATCGTAAAACGTATGCAATGGACATCATAATAGATGTTGCAACTAGACTCGAACGAAATATTGCCTCAACTCCTAAGTCTATGAAATTACGTCCACATTACATTGGATTGGAAATTGCCGAAAGGGCAATACTGAAAAAACATCCTTGGGAACGGTGTAAAAACCTCTAGAAATATCCACGAAACCTCCTAAATTTAAAAAAAAAAATTATAAAAAATTAACACCTTTTTTTCAACAAAATTTTAGGTACATGTCGCTGGCACCCCCACCATCTAGTATCATATTATTTTATTACCAATTATTTGGGGATGGTCTAGGGCTGATTAGGGCTGCAATTCTTAAGTTTGGTACTACCATAGTATTCGAGCCCTAAGCGATTGAAGTGGTCGAACATGTCGTTTTAGCGTTTCTTCACCAAATCGAACCATTTTTAGATTCTCAATTAATGCAACATTTGGGGCTCATTTAGGGCTGAAGAATAAAACCGGTCTCGAGTTTAGGGCTGGTTGAGGGACAAGGATATTCAATTTTTCTTGAGAAGAGCATGTCATTTTGCATGTTCCAGTGAAACTAAAAATGTTTGTGAATAAAAAGAGAATCCATAATTTACGACTAGTTTAGGGCTGACGAATGAAACCGGACCCGAGTTTAGGGCTGGTGTGGAGGCTTCCTTAAAAAAGCATGTCGTTTTAGCTGTTTCAGCGATGGTAGAATTTTTTTTAGTTCAAAGAGTAATCTGACATTTAGGGCTAGTCTAGGACTGACTATTAAAATCGTTCTGTAGCCCAAGTTCATTATTATTAAACTGAGCGCCTTACTGGTAATGCAGCCATGCATGCTTGTAGGCCTCTTGTAGGTAGATTGTACCTTAGTTACAGCCTACTTTCTATTTATCAGAGATAAGATTGCATATTTTGTCGCAATATGAACGAGGGGGAAATAACTCTGGAAAATCGTGGTACGGGACAATAAAAAATAAAAAATCATCCAAAAAAATCATCAAAAATCACAACAATAATTGAAAATCGTTGAAAATCTTACAAAATTGGAAATAATTAAAAATCAGGGATTTTTATGAATTATATGATTTCAAAAATCAGTAAAAGTCATTAAATGATTTCGAAAATTACCAAAAATCACAAAAATCATTAAATGGTTTCAAAAACCATCGAAAAAAGTCATCCGGAAAATCATCAAAAAATCATCGAAAATCATTAAAAATCATTAAAATCTAAGATCTTAGAACGGACTTACAGCATGAACAAAAGCGACTTCTATAAGCAACAAAGTTTCCCTCAATTTACTCCTCAACATAGTAAAAAAAAATTCGAGGTGGTGGCGACCTTAGGACCGACTTATGGGGCTATGTAGAGGCAGCGAATTAATACTTGCATGGACAAAAAAGTTTCGCTCACTTTTCTCTACAAGAATGCACAAAAAACCTCATCATAAGATCCGCGCGTCCGATAAAAACGATGTTTTTCCTGAGTAAATCTCTTGTTTAAAAAATTATTAAATTTCAAAAAAGAGCCTCAATAGCTATATAAATTCATTGTTTTTTCATCTAGTAGTTGAGCTTCTGTTTTGAGATTGCTTAGTTCTTTTACCAAACTTTTCGCTGCCTTCAATATAACCAGCTTTAGGCCTCAAGTACGCAGCCTGATACCGACTTCGATGGTGTTACTAAATAATAACCTCATTTGTTCTTCCAGTTAGGCGTAGTCAGAATATCAGTACCAGGCTGCCTTGACTGACAAGGTTTTACCTTTCGTCAGAAACACTCTTGGAAATATTCACGAAAAATCACTAAATATCGGCTAGGGTCGCGTAGCGTGAGCTCACACTAAGGAAACTACAGACAGAACTAGAATTGATTTCCAGATTTTTCTAGAAGTTTCTGGATCACTGGAGGTACTTTATAGGACTTTATAGAACTTTCTCGAACTATCTGGAACTTTCTAGAACCTTCCAGTTTCGTTAATATTCCAGAACTTTCTTGAACTTTGTGGAACTTTCTAGATGTTCTGGTGCTTCAGTTGTTTGCATCAGTTGTTTAAGAAGAATGAACCAGGACCTGCGTCACATCTCCACATAACAAGGGTTTTGTTTTGATAGCAGCGGTTTTGAAAGAAGGGATAAAATTTGGCGCTACGGTACGACGCTCGACAGCCATTGATGGCGGCGGCGCACAGTGGGATTTTTGTAGGAGGTTTCCGCAAGGCGGCATAACTCGCTAAGAACGAACGATATTATGAATGGATTGTTGATACGTGTTCCATGTTAAATCCCACACAAGATAGGCGAAAAAAAATTTTTTTAACTTGAACTTTATTTTTAAAAAATCTCTAAAAATAAAATTTTAAAATAAAATTGGTCTTCAAAATATGTTTGAAGTCTCTAGATTCCAAAAATATATACATGTTAGGGTTTGCGGGTTGAAGTATCGAAATGAAAATTCGTAAAACATGGTTATTTAGGTTTTTTTATAAACTTGTTAGAAATGACCATGTTTTTCATATAAAAACGAATTTTCATTTGGATACTTCAAGCCGCAACCTCTAACATTCATATATTTTTGGAGTCTAGAGACTTCAAAGATATTTTGAGGACAAATTTATTTTTTAACTTTAATTTTAGTTTTAAATTTTAACTTTAGAGATTTTTTAAAATCTTGTGCGGCATTTTATATGGAACACCTATCAACAATCCATTCCTAATTTCGTTCGTTCTTAGCGAGCAATGCCGCCATACACGCCGACTTCCAGGGTTAGCTGCTGCCCCGACGCCCCCTACGAAAATCCGACCGTAAAAAATAATTGTTAGTATATAGAATGATTTTCGGTCAAAAAAATAGCATTCCCTTGCCAAAGAGAGTGAGGTTATCGTTATTGAACCCAAGGTTCAAGCACAAAAACGTCTCTACGCAAAGGTGAAATTACGCCAGTGACTCAACATTCAGCTTCCACATCGATAGTATACTACACTTTTCTCTCAAATTCATGTTTTGCGGACCGATTGCAGTCAATTTCGACAACTTCGATAGAAATATGATGTTATTTTGAATGAAATTATAAATATTGACAATCAATAATCGGAAAGCTGTAGTCGGTCCTAGAAGTTGATGTGGCGAATTCGAAAAGAATTCGCGAAGTAATCTATTGCCGCCTTAATCTTACTCAATTGTTTCGTCATATTGTTAGTATAAATAAAGCTGATGTAACAAATTTTCGCTCGCTACACTCGCGTCATAAATATTTTTTCATAGTAATCGAATGCTTGAAAATATTGATATTTTTCATTGCTTGGAGTCGTCATAATTTCGTAAACCGTCTCACTGACATTTAACGTAAACAAAATGTTCATGTTTTAGCTTCCATCAGCTACAACTTTTCCTCTTTTTCCATTAGAATTTCCTATTCGACCTAGCCGCTTGTCATTGTCAACATACCTTCATAGCTTACTATTTCTTACGAAGTTAATGTTAGTTTTAAAAATTTTCGCTCGCTTGTAAACATACTATACTTCCAGTTCAGTGGGGCTACATACAAGTGTGGCAAAAACGCTCGAAACCATAATCGATCCATAATAACAAATCTTTACCTATTTCGCATATTCTTATCAAGGGAAATGTCCTTTTCACGGATTTTCATTGGAATTTTTATACAAAAAAAATCTGAGGAAATTCTTTTTGTGTTTGCATCTCACGGGAAAAGGTAAAGCTGGTCTGTCTGAGTACGTAAATAACATCCGTCACTTTCTCTTCAACTTCGTATCACTTTCGGCTACCTATGAAACACTTCGTAGTTTTGATATCAGTAGTATTGGAGGCATTTGGAATCGAATTACCGAGAAATATCAAAAAACCTGACCGAAGTTGAAAAGTGCAAAGGAAATGCACAATAATCCCATAAACCTCACTCATATCGAGAATAAAATGAAAAATATCAGAATACCTTATGGAAGTTGAATACCTAAGTCACTCGAGGGGCAGATAATCGTGTGTTTTAAGTGCAAAAGGATCATGCTCGCAGCGGTAGCGGATGGCGTGACGCAGTCCTCACACCCCAAAAAAGAAGTGCACAAACTCAAAAAACTCCATACAAAAACCTTTGGGACAAGTAGCTATATATACGAGAACTCGCCCCCTCCCCCTTCAAATTACTATATTGGATTTTCATATCATCCTCCAGTCATTTAAATGTTTTTTTTTGTTATTCAGGATGTTAAGGTACGGCAGTGTGATTTTAGTTAATAAGTTAACAATAATAGTGTTGTTACACCCGCAAATCTTAACCGAGGCGACCTAACGCATTTTTGAACTCCTTGAACAATCAGTCAAAACAAAAAGTTGTCAAGCTGTACGTAACCAATGTGGATAGTAAAATGGTTCAGATAATGTGGATTC
>CM055403.1:185499141-185518809 GCA_029228625.1 Pseudolycoriella hygida | reverse complement strand
ATTAGTTTTAATAACTGCAAACTTCCAAAACGGCTGATACCGCATACAAAAACCTTTTAAAAGGTAAAGTGTGACGCAGTCCAAAATTAATGATACCAGTGAACCAGTCATAATCGATATTATGGTATTCACTATGGACCATCAGTACATCCAGAAACGGAAGAACTCCTTCCTCTTCTTCAACTGCAGTGAACTGGATTTCGTGGTGGATGGAATTGAAGATGTCCAACGTGTAATCGATCATTTTTGATGGTTCGATCAGAAAAGATCGTCTACATATTTCACACATTCTTTTAGCTGGAAATTAAGTTTGGCTATAGCCAAGGAATAACAAATCAGAAATTATTGTATTCCACGGTCAAGCAAAATGTTCGGCAGACCTTATCGTACGACCTTTATAGCGGATTAATAAATTTCATTCACACACAACTTAAATTTTCAACCTTGCTGTTCTAGTGACGTAAATAATTAAAGACTCCGATGTTAGTGTTCTAGAAATCAAACGAGTAAATTACTTTGTAAAGGATACCTTGAAAAAGGACTTTCACATTTTCCAGATCAGAAATTCCGCTTTGCAATAGGCAATACCTTAAAACTTATTTCATTCGTACAGGTGATTTTTCAGCGACCAACGAGAATAAAAGAATTCTGAACGAAAAAAGATATGAATATATGAAAAATGTTAATTAACCATTCTTTATAATAATAATGAGAAGAAATTAAAAATTTATTATTTATATTTTCTTACAATTTATTCTACCTTTCGTTACATTAAATATTAATTCAGACATAAATTATTCACAGAATGAAATTCAAGTGATCACCCAAGCACATCTCCGGTTATCTGCGCGTCTACGTGAAACCATGGTACTTCATACCATCCGAAACACATAGAATGAAATGAACCTGTCTGGAAAAGGGGAACTTGACTTGATTGAATTTTTTCATGTTTTGTTACTTTATAACCACAGATATTTTACATATTTTCAGTTAATTTTTTATGCTTCCATGGTATAAAAAAAGTTAACTTTGAATATCAGTTTTTGTGCACTACACCATTGCTAGTGTACAGCACAGCAATTGTGATAGAAATTCATTGTAATCTATTCTTTCATTTTAACTTCGAAGAGACACGCATTTTGCTTCGATGATCTTCTTTTTTATAATTGCCGCCACCATTGTTTTTCACTGTAACTTTAATTACAACAATCTAGCATAAAAATAGAAATTACAAAGACGTGCGTTTAAAAATTAAATCCATTGAATGGAATGGGTTTAATTTGAATTCGAAAACATTTAAAATTAATTCAAGCAAATTATACATAAAAGAAATGAAAATCAGGTAGCTGTGTGGTGTAATTGTTGAGTAATTATTCGTTGTATTTATGGTTGACGTGCATCGAAAACATCAAAATGTTTCAAATGGTTGATTTTTATATTCCTTTTGAATAAACACAATAAACCACACGAAGAAATTTCTAAGTTCAATGGATGGTGTGCTACACCTTCTTTAAACAGACTTCACGTCAGGATTTGAATAGTCACGAGCCAATTTTGTCGTCCCCTTATTCTACTTACCGAAATTTTTTAAATTACATCATCGTTTCAGCCGATCTTGGTCACTTCAAGTCTTCAAAATCTTCAAAAAATGTCCGAAAGCTTATCACGTATTTGGAATTTTTAATATTTTTTCAATTGTTTAACGAAAGTGTCACCTTCCACTTAGAGGTGTGCACCGGTTAATATTTCTCGTCGGCGGCATAAAATTTCTTGAAACATTGAGAAAAATTGACCGGCGCTTACCTCTAGGTGGAATGTGACTCTAATGTACCTAGACGGTGTTGATTGAAATCGTTGGAATACGCCGGAACATTAATATTGTACGGTATCACCGTGACATTTTCTTTATTACTTCCTAGATTTACCATTCGCAAGTCATGTCACACGTCACGAGGGGACACTACTAGAAAAAAACGTGTTCTTACTTCATTTATCCTAAAGTCAAATATATTTGCCTTGATTTCCTAAATTTTTGCTGGATTATTCTAATTTTGCCTATCATTTCCAATTGATTTTTCTAACATGTCCTCAAAATACTCACCACATACCGACCGAGTGTTTATTGCTCATCAT
The DNA here is from genome assembly GCA_029228625.1 of Pseudolycoriella hygida. Classification (NCBI taxonomy): domain Eukaryota; kingdom Metazoa; phylum Arthropoda; class Insecta; order Diptera; family Sciaridae; genus Pseudolycoriella; species Pseudolycoriella hygida. The sequence continues at coordinate 185,516,676 of CM055403.1, read as the reverse complement.
CCTGTGGAACATAACAACCATTTCCCAAGTCTTTTTATTATCGTTTAATGATAAATCAAAGAAACTGTGGAGGCTGTTTCATAAATAGTCGATTGTATTCAAAAACCTAATTCCTGCTTACGTTTAACAAGGGAAATATCCGCATCTCAACCCGATTAATAAATTCCACGTTAAACGCACTCATCGTTGCTTCATGTATCACATAATTCTAAAACCTATAATTGACACAATATTACCAATTACCCACATTTTTCACTAATATCAGCCCACTCACAAAACTCCACAAATTTGCCAAAGAGACCAATCACAACAAAAACCGCTTAAAAGGTAGAGTGTGACGCAGTTCGCTGGTGGATCATGCATTTGTGACGCAATTTATTTATTTATTTATTTATTTATTTATTTATTTATTTATTTATTTACTTCATCAATGGCCGAAGCCCCCTGTCTACTACACAACGTAATTTTGTTTTAGAAAAAGCGCTGTAATTTTTTCAGGAAATTAAAACGTCGAACACAAGGTTTCATTCAAACAAACTTCTGCATATTATCAGCGATATCATTAATTTTGGAAGCGGACTTACGGACTGCATCACACTCTACCTTTCAAGAGGTTTTTGTATGCGATATCAGTCGTTTTGGAAGTTTTCCGTTGTCATAACTAAATTTCATGTGAAAAATCTTCTATTTTTTGAAAAAAAATTTCTCAGAAAAGAAAATTTTCTTAGAAAAAAAAATTTTTTGGAAAAAATTCTTCTCAGAAAAAACTGTTTCGAAAAAGGTTTTTCCGAGAAAATTGTCTCGAAAAAAAATTGTCTTTAAAAAAATTTTCTCAAAGAAAAAGTTTTTCTTCCAAAAAAAAATTTCTCCGAAAAAAGTTTTCCAAAAATTTCTCCAAAAAAATTGTTGTCGAACTTTTTCTCCAAAAAAAGTTTTTTTCGAAAAAAATTTTCGTCAAAAATTGTTTCTCCACAAAAGTTTTTCTAAGAAAAAATTTTTTTCTCCACAAAATTTTTTCTCCAAAAAAATTTTCTCCAAAAAAAATTTTCTTCAAAAAAAGTGTTTCTTCAAAAAAAGTTTTTCTGCAAAAAAAATTTTCTCAGAAAAAGAATTTCTCCAAAAAAAATTTTCTTTCAGAAAAGAATTGTTCTCCAACACCTTCCGCTACCATTGCAACACTTTGTATCAACTTCGGCTACCTTCGGAATACTTTGTGGCAACTTTGCCTGCCTTCGGAACATTTCGTGTCACCTTCGGCTACCTTCGGAACACTTCGTGTCACCAATTCTTTTCACTGATTCATATAACTTTCCTGAAGAAACCAACTTTCTAAATATTCTTATTCAGAATTTAGCAAAAACCAAGATGATGTCACTTTGACAGTTGGCAGCCATTTTCTTAAAATGCTCAAAAATTCTAATGACCAAACTCTATAACTTTCTAGAAGAAACCATTTCTCTAAGTGTGTCATTCCGGAGCTAAAATTCGAAAACCGAAAAAGCAAAAACGAAAATCCAAGATGGCGCCGCTATGACAGGTGGCAGCCATTTTCTTAAGATCCCAAAAAATTCTCCTGTTCAAACTCTATAACTTTCTAGAAGAAACAAACCCTCTAGCTATTGTCACTCCGGAGCTAAAATTCGAAAACTCCGAGCATTACCTAAAAAACCCACAAAACTGACCACTTTTCCACATGCCACGGCTTTTCCAGAATATTTCCGGAAAAGCGGCATATGAAATTTTTCATTTGGAGCCGAGACTGACGTTCCCTGAAAATTTCAGGAAGATCGGGTGTCTAGTTCTCGAGATCGAAAATTATTAATAGATAGAACATAGATAGATAGAAACCGACAGATCAGAAAAAAGTTTTCATACTGATGAGAATAATAGAAAAATTCATTGGACATAGAAAACTGTCATTTTCAAACCTCGATATCTCAGCCAGTTTTTAACCGATTTTGGTTACCGCTCCGGGCATGATGCTCCATCTACCATATTTCACAAATACTGATCGTTGCTTCTACTCACAAAACTCTGAGACTTTGTCAAAGAAATCAATTCTCCATCTACCATTAAGTTTTCTTTGGGACATCAGTGTGCTACGATCGAAAAAATTTGCCAATTTTTGCAAAACTCGCTTAAAGAAATTTTATTCGTATGCGCCGATATTTTCTTGATCGAAAAATTTTTACATGTTTCTTCTCGGTAAATGCGTCATTACCCCGTCCCAAGCGAGTCGGAAAACACATTTACCGACCATCAACATGTAAAACATTGTACGTAAGTGCTTCCAAATTGTCGTTTTGACTGGTAGGATTACAGCATACGCCTTCGGCTCATGCAGCAACCTTCCTACGAGTCCAAACAATAATTTGGAAGCACATACGTAATGTACTATTTCGTAGACTGCGGAACCATATATACAGTTAAGTTTTGACTTCCTTGCGACATACCACAGGAAAATATTTTTCCATGATTATACGGAAAATTCTAAGGGGATCGTTTTCGCCCATGGAAGTAGTAGCCGCCACGCTTCGGTTTGGCGTCGGCGGCGGCTCGAAAAAAAAATCTATAATTCGTCAAAAACAATTTTCCTACTTCTAAAAGAACTGATATCACAGCAAAAACCCTTTTTAAAAGGAAATGTGACACAGGTCCTCGTTCCTTCTTCCAAAACAACTCATATCAATTTGGGTGACGCTTACAGCTTCGGAAAATCTTCCAAAATATTTTCACATTTGATTAAAAAAATGCGTCACATATGCCGGGCACACGCTACCCGTACTCCATACATCGCGCAAACCTAAGTTTTTGGTGTGTGAAATCTGAAAGCGCAGAAAAATTATTACGTTGGGAGGGCCCGGCATTTGTGACGCATTTTTTTAATCAAATGTAAAAATATGCCAGAAGAATTTTTTGCGTTCCGCCGAAATAGATATCAGCTGTTTTCGAAAAAATTACAGGGACTAGCGTCACATTTCCCTTTTAAAAAGGGTTTTTGTTGTGATTGTATTGAGTGCAGAAATATGTTTCTGAATTGTAGTAAATAATAATACAAATTTGCCGGGAAAAACACTGAAACTCGCGGCTTAATTTCGGTTGGAATAACCCATAAGAAATTTAATTTACGATCGTGTCCTTTTAAATTCACGTGTTTTGCTGAAGTTCGCACAATTTGACTGCTCACACCATTACAAAGACGATCGATTTGACTAGTCCTATTTTTTCCATCATAATTTTTTTAAAACATCAAGTACATTCCTTAGCCATGAGACTAAACCAGAGCTGTTTGAATGGCATAGAAGCATTTTAAAGCCGTTACAAAGTATTGCTGTCTCATAGTGTTCCATTTTTACTTTCGCAATATTACATTGGGAAGACCAAGGTGGACATTTATTGTGGATTTAATGAGAGTCGTTGAAAGATTTCGGTGTAATAAAGCACAAACCATTGGAGCACTTACCGCAAAGGGAAGCCCTTTTTCCGATGAGTCACATCTGGAATGGAGCTGGACATGGTCCAAAGTCACATAGGGAGAGTAGGAAGGGTACTGTGCACGGAATAAGAATCTGGTGAATATGGGACTCATAAATGACAAAACAAACCGGTCTTCCTGTTATTCTACCCCTTAATGTAGTTAAGTAAGAACATGCAACCTTTAACAGGTTTTAAGTACCTGATGAACGGGAGAGGAAAGAAAGTAGTTTTGTGTTTCGCGGTCTTGTATAAGATCATATCGACCTATGCTTGTTAATGCAAACATCATGGTCCATGGTAAGTTCTTTCTAAGTTCAACTGAATACATTAAAAAAAATAATTTTCGATACTTAAGAAATACGCGAACGTGCGGGGCTTTTCTGAAATTTAATTAAAAAATTTGCTTTCAATGACTAAATGAATTTTCTCCTATGAATTTCATTAGCAATTAAAAATTGATTTCTGTTTATTCCACTCTTACCAAAACGAGTCGATATTTTATTACGAAATAAATAGACCACCGCAACGATTTCTAATTATAACCTAAATTAAGAATCTAAGAAAAATTATGAGTAAAAGCATTGAACATCACATGAATCCTCATAAAATGTTTGGATCAGCAGTTCAGCAAATAGACTTAACGAAATCAATTCAAAAGAATTCGATTAACCGCATACAGTCAACAAAGCCAGAAATTAAATAAAAAAAAAGAAAGAATGCGCTTGTTCAAATGAAAAAAAATAATTAAAGTGCAGTAAAAGCAATCATAAAGTTTATAAAATGAGATTTGCTGTTAAGAATAAATTTAATTTAAAAATCATTATAATTTTGCTTGCAATTTACGCAAGAGTTAACAGTGGATTTCAAGAAGCTGCTGATTTTCACGTTAATGGAAACAATCAAGAAGATTATGTGTTTATTACCGAGAGGTAAATTAATCCAATTGATGAGAATTGTTGTTTTAAAACCATTTGTTGATTTCACTTTATTGATCCGAAAAGTTTACCTGAAGATAACAATCTTCTGCCGACTTTATCAAATGGTCACCTAGGATTCACAGTGTTCAGTGATTCCGTTTATATGAATGGTCTATACAATGGTCGCAGAGGTTTAAGTCACCGTGCCCGTATACCAAATGAACTGAACATCCACATCGCCAGCTCGTCAATCACAAACAAAACATTTACGTTCAACGCGAAATCGGGAATCTTTCAAACTGACATGATCAGTTCAGATTACAGTATCGTACACCACATCTATGCGCATCGATTTTACAATAGAGCCATTATAAATCAAGTGCACATTTATCGACTTAATTACGAAGGTAATCAAATCACATATATCGCCTCATTAAAATCAAAGATGGTTGTCTGATGAGAAGCGGCGGTTTTTTGCTTTTGATATTACGAATGGTAATATGCGGTTCCTCTACCTCGATAAACAAATTCGTTGTTACTGTGTGATCGTATTATTGTTATGGTTTCTTATTTATTTGCCTATTACTTTTATTATGCTATCGAACAAAAGACTTCAGTTTCAATGAATAATTAGATGAAATTAATAAAATGAATTGGATAATTCATCATTCTGGACAACGTTGTCATTATTGTTACTATCTAAATCGTTTCGATAAAAACTGTCTTGTATTATGTTAACTAAAAATCCCGAACGACTGAGCTAAAAACTGTGATTCGATATCGTAATGAAGAGTTTTAGTAGTGGTTCTCCTAAAGCATCCTAAAGCATCACGAGTTGAAGGCGAGTTTCCAATCACATGATCAAAAAATTCTTTTTGCTCCTAATGACCTAATTCGATGTTTTTTGTTACGACAATTATGATCGAAAACTTAAAGTTTTTGTTAGTGTTGTTTGAGTCCAGAAAAGTACTTTTCCGTAACTCAGTCGGTATGAAACATTGCGAGAAAGGATTTCTCTTCGAAGCGAGAAACTAGTGCGAGAAAGTGGATGACGAAATCGTCTCGTTACGAAGAACTTTGTTCGGTACACGTGTCGTATGATGGTATTTTATCGCACTCGATGTCTTTCGATCTCGGCTTCTCCTAGGATCGACATCTGACATATCATTTGCGTAATGGTCATGGTGTCACAGTACATGAGCTATAATTTTGAATAATTTGTTATTTACGCAGGATTCTGTTCTATAAAAAAACATCGCAAATTTGACAGCTCACATTATTGCGATGTGCTCTTAATACGCTGGAAATCGATATAGTTACCATATTTTTTTAAAAGTGTACGCGGCAAGTTCGACACTAGTACTGAGTTATCCTGACGTGGCAACTCGTCAAAGAACTTTTATTATACTACGCACCTGGATAATTGTGATATTTGTAACCATGTTGTCCTAACTCCATACATAGTTACACTATAACTGCCCCCAAAAGGGACAGCACTACAGAGACAGAAAAAAAAGTTTAACACAATCCGTGCCATACCAATGTTACGTGTAAAATCAATGTGAATCGCATGATTGTGTTAAACTTAAATTCTCGTTTCTATACTCTCAAGGTTCCTTGATGTTAGCATAACATGGTTAAAAATACCACGAATATGCAGGTGCGTAGTATAATATGGTTGCATATAGTCAAATATGCTTGTTAGCGCGTAGGAATTTCTGATAAAAATACAATTTTTGCAGCCAAGTTGCACATTTCATTTTTTTGAGTGCATACCTTCGTGTAGTTTTTGTTTTTTAATACCAGCCATACCAGCACTTTTGGTCGCGTTACTGTGACACAGAGAATATGGCCAAAAACTTGAAATTCAAATTCGCTAGTATCACTTCGACTAGCATTTTTAATCGCAGTCAGATGGTGGGAATTTGTTTATTCTTTGTTCAGTGATGCACTACGAAACTGGCGAGCCTGCGCTTCGTACTTACAGTTACAAAAGCTAACAAATATTTTATAACCGTGGCTATCTCAGGGAAAAATCACTTCATTAAAGCCCATTAAGGCCACAATTTAAACCCATTAAAGCCCGATCTTTTTTTCTAAGTGAGTACCCCCTGGGCCGAGGGGTGACGCACTTCTGCGGTTTATGGAATAAATGGGAATAAATGGAATAAATGGGAATAAATGGAATAAATGGGAATAAATGGGAATAAATGGAGTAAATGGGAATAAATGGAATAAATATTGGAATAAATGGAATAAATTATAATTTTTTCAAATTCGTCAAAACCTCAAATAGACTTGATTTTGATGGCAACGCACACAACAAACCATACTAATGGGTCAAAAAGTGAAATAACCAACTTTTGAAAACTTAAAAGAATTTTTGTTGAAAAAAGGAATAAATGGAATAAATAAATTTATTCCATTTATTACAAAAAAAATAAAATTTATTCTCAAGACGGTTTAAATGCTTTATAATTTGTGCAAACCTTTTTTTGAACTTATTTGTCTAACTTGTGATGCGTTTGGTTAGGATATTTCGCAAAAACAACAAAAAAATTTTGGGAATAAATGAAGTGCGCCACCCCCTCGCCCTGGGCAATCTTATGACCGGCTGAACTTCCTATCATGCCGGACCCACCAACGGAATAAATTTTCAACACTTTCAGTTTTTACACGTAAAAATTTAAATTTGCCTTAAACAATCTACACAATAAGAAACAAAAGTCAAATTTTTGCAGCGCAAAAACTGAAAGTATTGAAAAATTATTTCGTCGTTGGGTCCGGCATTTGTGACGCAATTTTTTTAACACAACGTAATTTTGTTTCAAAGAAAGCGCTCTAATTTTTCAGGAAATTAAAACTTTGAACACAAGGTTCTATTCAAACAACCTCAAGCGATATCATTAATTTTAAAAGCAGACTCACGGACTGCGTCACACTCTACCTTTTAAGAGGTTTTTGTGGTTTTACAAGTTTTCAGTTGTTGAAAAAATTTCTATTTTTTGAAAAAAATTTTCTCCAAAAAAAATTTTCTTCAAAAAAAATTTTCTGCTAAAAAGTGTTTCTCCCAACAAAACTTTTTCCAAAAAAATTTTTCGCCACAAAAAGTGGCTCAAAAAAAATTGTCGCCAAACAAAAAATTTCTCAAAAAAAATTTTCTCTAAAAAAATTTTTCCTTAAAAAAAATTTTCTCCGAAAAAAAATTTTCTACAAAAAAAATTGTTTCCAACACCTTCGGCTACCATTGGAACACTTCGTATCACCTTCGGCTACCTTCCGAATACTTTGTGCCGCCTTCGGCTACCTTCAGCTACCTTCGGAACACTTCGTGTCACCTTCGGCTGCCTTCGGAACACTTCGTGTCACCTTCGGCTGCCTTCGGAACACTTCGTGTCACCTTCGGCTGCCTTCGGAACACTTCATGTCACCAATTCTTCTCAGTGATTTATATAACTTTCTTGAAGAAACCAACTATCTAGGTATTCTTATTCAGAATTTAGCAAAAAATCCAAGATGGTGTCGATTTGACAGTTGGCAGCCATTTTCTTAAGATACAAAAAAATTCTCTTGACCAAACTCTATAACTTTCTAGAAGAAACCAGAAAGTAGTGTCATTCCGGAGCTAAAATTCGAAAACCACAAAAGCATAAACGAAAATCCAAGATGGCGCTGCTATGACAGCTGGCAGTCATTTTCTTATGATCCCAAAAAATTCTCCTGATGAACCTCTATAACTTTCTAGAAGAAACCATCTCTCTAAGTAGTGTCATTCCGGAGCTAAAATTCGAAAACCGTAAAAGCATAAACGAAAATCCATGATGGCGCCGCTATGACAACTGACAGCCATTTTCTTATAATCCCAAAAAATTGTCCTGATGAAACTCTATAACTTTCCCGAAGAAACCAACTCTCTAGCTATTGTCACTTCGGAGCTAAAATTCGAAAACTCCGAGCATTACCTAAAAAACCCTCAAAATTGACCACTTTTCCACATGCCACGGCTTTTCCAGAATTTTCCCGGAAAAGCGGCATATGAAATTTTTTATTTGGGGCCGAGACTGACGTTCCCTGAAAATTTTAAGGAAATCGCTCGGGCGGTTCTCGAGAAAAAAAAGTAGATAGATACATACATATGTACATCCATAGAGACATAGATACATACATACATACATACATCCATAGAGACATAGATGGATCGTTGACACACCACACAGGAATGAAATTGTTATTACTTTCAAAGATAATTTTACCATTTTTATATAGAAATTGGTCATCTTTGATTGGCGATATCTCGGCCCGTTTTCAACCGATTTTGATAAGTGTGGGCTTGTTGGAAAGCTGCTGCGCGACGTAGTTTTTTTAAAAAAAAATTGGAGGGGGAGGGGGGCGAGGGGAAAAAACTCAAAAGTTCGCCTATATATGGCTCCTTGTCCCAAAGGTTTTTGTATGGAGTTTTTTTTGGGTTTGTGGACGTTTTTTTTTTTTGGGGTGTGGGACTGCGTCACGCTCTCCGCTACCGCTCCGAGCATGATCCTGGTTTTAAAGCGTAGAGTTCAAATATTTGCTGTAAAATCTACAAAAACTTTTTGTGGAATAAATGGACTAAATTGACGAGGGAGACTCCTCGCACTTCATAGGAGAGCTGTTTTCTTGCAAGTAACCCAAAAGACTAAAACATACCAGTTAGCAGTTTCTCAAATTTCTCTGTTACAAGTTATCTGTTTCTGGCATTTGTGTAATTTACGTTTTATCTTCAGAATGTTTAGCAGGAGGTGAACACAATCCAATTTTTCCGTACTAAAAATCCGGATAAAAATGAAATTGAAAATAATTGTTGAAATTACGGGCCCTCAAATTTCAAATTTACTGGAGCCAAACGAACAGCTCCAACAAATAACTGATAGATCTTTTGTATGAAAATACTTTTGTAGAGAATATTACACGGAGCACGCACTTTTATTTTATTTCTTTTTTTTTCAAGCTATGGGAAATGATTTTTTCTGATTTAATTTTAATTGGTCACGTACTTATTCGACGTGGAATTTAGGAATTTAATTTCAAATCAAAATAAAAATATTTTAAAAAATATTTTATTCGGTTTTTTATTTCGGTACTGCGGTTCTGCCTCAAAACTTTCATCAAGATTCACGTTCCATTACAGTGAGCACTTATTATTTCTACAGAAACAGAAAAATTGTATTACAAATCTCAAGTTTACCCATACAATTCCATTCAATTTCCATATCATCTGTCCTAATCACATCGCATTAAACAAAGCTAAAAACAAATTTTTTGCAGGTGATATTACCATCGACGTGAAGCTTAATGCGGGAAACTCTAGTGAAGATATTACATTCGACCATAAAAATCTAATCGAAGTAAATAATCAAAGTGTAACAGCAGCTTGTGGACTTACAAATGAGGTTGAAGATCCTGAATATCAAGCAAATCATCAACGGATTTGTGTTTTATGGAATCGTGTTCCAGAACAGTTAACACTAAAAAAAGGCATGCAAGTCATGTCTTTCAAATTCGTAATGACCGTTGACGGTGTTTTAAGTGTAGCCAAGCAGGAAATGACGGATGGTGAGTGTAGTAAGAATATAATGTACTTAGCTTCGTAATAAAGTAAATTTAAATGGATTAAATTACCGTGTGCTAACGAAATCGGGTAGATACAATTTTACAATTTCGTATATTTTCGCAGTTTTGGAAATTTCCAATTCACAACTTATGGCTTCACATGTAAAAGAATGGAATAACTTTTGGCACGATTTCGACATAAAAGTTTCAGGAAACACTCATTTGGTAACTAACATTTCAAAGGAAAATCCCATCGGTAACGAGCATCTAGCCAATCGCGAGTGCTAAAAGAAAATAGTTGGTTTCACAAATGACATTACGCTACCTATGTTACAGAGTTTTTGGTCATGTCGCGCAAAGAGGTCAAAAATTATATGTTTTATGCACCTTCCTTCGAGCGTAACGTGATTTGTGTACGGATACCGAGTGACTTTTTCAATGATCCATCACATTCTTGTTCGACGTGATGACATTAAATTACAAAAGTACCTCTTTGATGACAATAATGACTTTTTGATGGCTTTTAAATGAATCAGTTTGATGTGCTGTATGAGGAAACGGGACACAGTTAAGAGTTAAAAATTTTCACATCTCACTGTTACTTCAGTGATGATGACATACAAGGTGCTGTTCCTAAATTACGTAACACACTTTTGGCCACTTACCGTCGTTGTAACACACTGTAACAATCACTCGAACCCCCCCCCCCCCGTCCGTTGTCACACACTGTAACAATCATCGAACCCCCCCCCCCCCCCCGTTCAAGGTGGTATCTCATGATTTGTCAAAACTAGAGAAAGGTAACTATAAACAATAGCATTGCGTCACCAAGTGAAAAGCATATAACAGATGATTACAAAAAAGTTTCTCGTATGCGATTTTGAACAAATTTAATTAAAAATAAAGGTTTGGTTGTAAAAGTGTTTGTTACGTAACCCCCTCTCCCCTAAAGCCCGTAACAATCTGTCACAAATTCTTGTACCCTCCCCCCAGAACGTTACGTAATTTAGGGACAGCCCCTAAAGGCATTCAAAATTCATTTTTTGGTTCACTGGGACGTGACAGTCTTTTGTTTTGATCTTTGCAAGTAATACTCAACGTGAAGTTGGCTGCAGTTACTACCGAAACTAACTTCATTGCAAAAAAAATCAGCTGATTTTTGAACTTTTTAATGAAGTCAGCTGGTTTTGGTAAATTTATGAATGAAATCACCTGGTTTTTTTTTACAATGAAGTTAGTTTCTGTCGTAACGGCAGCCAACTTCACGTTGAGTATTACTTGCAGAGACCAAAACAAAAGACTGTCACGCCCCTGATCAAAACAAAAGACTGTCAAGCCCCTCGACCCTATCCTTAGGTTTTAACGTGGCGGCAGCTCGTAAGCGGTGGATTTACCCTGCTGTCAATTTTTAAGATTTTACTAAACATTCACACAGTCGCAGGCAATATACGCAAGTATATTTTATTTGGTTAGCTCGCTACCATCGAATGAAACGAATATACCTTCCAACGACTTTTATGGATTAAGTCCTACTGGACTTGGACGTGGCGGCTCTCAGTTGGACGACTATGAAGGTAAAACTAACTACAAAATTTTATGTCGCTGTTCGACTAGCTCTCATTGAAATTCAACAGCGAATCAAAATTAACTTTTTGTCTAAACTAAGAGCTTCAAATTTCTGGGTACAAATTAAAAGTCTACCGCTAATAGATCGTGGTTGTTTTTCGTAAGCATTGGTATGCTGAAAGTAGCCATCATAGCGGTCATACTTGAAGCAGTAACACAGGTTGAGGTACTGAGAGACAACTCTCAATGGAATTATTTTGTCATTGTAATGACGCTCAGATGTAACTCAACTAGAACAGTCGAGTGGCTACTTTCAGGCTACCAATGCTTGTATCTAACGGTCGAGAAAAAGCTAAGAGATATGAAAGGTTTCTTTCAAACCAATGAGTGGTCTCATTTATTTTTGGTGGACAGATAACGTTGAGAAAATAGCGTACACAAACAGAAACGGTTAAAAATTCTTTAATGGAAAAAAGGAAACTCTACTTGATCTTGTTACAAGACTGGCGGGATAGGAAGTGGGTAGATTATACGGCTTGTATAAGGAAGCGGAAGACCGGGTTAGAAGGAAGTTTGGGGAAAGAATTGGAAAAGTCAGCTCAAGGCAGGGGTAAGAAATTTTGTTCGATGATTAAGGACATAAGGCGCGGTGGCGTGAAGGAGGGATGTAGTAGCATTTTAGATAAAGGTGAAGTCTTGAAGACTTGGAGGGATTATTTTCAGGATTTATTTACATCTGTCAATCACGTAGGAGAAAATTAAAGGGAAACAGGAAAATCCGCAGGGATGGATGAAATTAGGACGGAATTTATTAAGTATAGCGGATCAGGTGGGATCCAATGGCTTTGTAGGATTTTCAAGTTGGCCATGAAGTCTTCTAGAGTACCTGTTGACTGGAGCTTCGGTGCTATTGCTCTGATTTATAAGAAGGGCAACCATAAGTTTTGCAGTAACTACTAGGGATATCGCTATTCAGCGTGGTAGGTAAGCTGTACGCGAGTGTACTTGTTGACCGGGTTAGGAACATAGTGTATGACATCAGGGTGGTTTCAGGCCTCTGAGGGGGCGTCAGGATCAGATTTTCTGCTTCAGGCAGAGTATCCAAAACTTTATGAAAAGAACAAGGACTTATATTTATGCTTCATCGACTGAGACCGGGTACCATGGCAGAGTACGGTATCAATGGGAGTTTACTGAGGGACATTAAATACTCAGGGAGCAGGGCCGCTGTAGGAATAGATGGCTTTCGAGGTTAATAAGGGCGTTCGTCAGGGCCTTTCCCCGCTTCTGTTCCTAATTTGCAGGGAAATGTCGAAGTAGGTGGGGTAATAATGAAAATCCTGGCCCATGCGGATGACTTGATTCTGTTGGCAGATAATACCAGGGATTTACAGGGTGGGGTTGACTGCTTGAATGCTGCATGTGAGGAGTACGGGATGAAGATAAGTGTAGGGAAAACTAAGGATATGCATGTCGGCAAATCTCACAAGGAGATAGCTTGCAATTTAAATAGGGAGGAGCTGGAACAGATTTCTGAATTCAAGTACTTAGGAATCATTTTTCAGAGGATGGCAACTTAGTGAGGGAATTCGAGGAAAATGGAAAACGCGCTGGCCAGTCAGTTGAGGTCGCACTGGAACACGTTGAACACAAGGAATTAAGTAGCGAAACAAAGTTAGCCTACCCACAGGTCAATTTTCAGGCCAACAATTCTGTATGGTAATGAGAGTTGCAGATGACCTGGAGGTTTCTGATATGAGGGTTCTTTGGAACATTGCGAAAGTTGATCGGAAGGAGCAGTGAGATAATCATAATATTAGAAACGACGGCATTAGGAAAAATTTAGGCATTTCGTCAGTAGAAGAAGCGCTAAGTGCCAGTCGTCTGCGCTGGTTCGGGCACGTTCAAAGGATGGGTAATAACAGGCTTCCGAAAAGGATCTTGAATGCACAGATATCTAGCGATTGGTCCAGTAGTAGACTAAGGAGACTGTTTATGGATTCAATTAAATCAGATTTAGAAGTTAGGGGACTTTCACTGGGCGCACAAACCATCTCCTTGGCGTGCAATAGAAGGACATGAAGGGCTTCTGGGGTTGTGGCATAAAAACCTCACACCGAAAGGAACTTATATGGTCTATAAAGTTTGATGATGATGATCGTAGATATTTGTAGAGTTTTTACACCGTTTTTTCAATATTTCCCTTTCGGCAATTTCCAATCCAATGTGATGTGGACGCAATTTCATACACTTGAGAGTTAAGGCAATATTTACTCATATGCGTTCAAGTCTTTTCGCAACATCAATTCTGTTTCCCACATCTATTCTACCAACTAACGAAAGTTGTTCAATGAAAGTAACAACCAGCAGTCGCACGCACGTCCTTATTTGCCAAGTCCTACATATCTATTTTTCGAAGCTCGCTGTGCGTTTAATTGATTTTTCGATAAATAGGACACAATTTTTGGGATACTGAAATGTGGATGCATCCTCCGATCCTTTTAATAAATCCAGGATGGTCGAAAGCACTGCTAAATTACCGTTTTCGTATGCTTCATGCCGCTAAGATTCATTCAAATTCCACCGAATTTAAAGGAGCGAGGTAATTGATGAAAAGATTATAAAAAGGATACGTAGCCTGTTACGTAGCGTACTAAGCCACCATGAATGAAAGTTAACAAACAAACTGGGCCATCAGACGCTACACACAGCTCTGCGAAGAATGTTTTAAATATTCAAAGCCTTATATAAGATTATGAAGTGGACGTTTTCCACACAATATCAAATCTAATTAGTCAAACGCACGCTCTTCACGTTCATTCAATCGTACAACTCAATTACTCTGCATTTTTTTCAATTCGCGAAAAGAAAAACCGATAATGTTCTCACAATCAAATTCATCAATCATCACATTATGCAAATGAATAGCAGCTAAAAAGCAATAAACTTGTTAAGAGTTATAAATTCAACGACTTTATCTTATCCGTTTTCTTTCTAAACGGTTACCGTACATAATTTTCCACTTCAATTGCGTACAAACGAATATACCGAAATAAAATTTGAGAAAAAATGTATTAACCATAAGATTCCCATGGGAATCTGCATACACTGGATTGGAAGTCACTCAGCCTTGTTGCCCTGAGGTAGCTAGAAATCAAATTCACGTGACCGCTGACATTAGCTTTGCTATCCGTAATCACTTTGCAATGACTAACGATATGCAATGGTTACATCGTGAAGGATATCCATTAGCTGTAGAGATAGCCAATTTTTGGAAAAGTCGTGTTGTCTACAATGCATCAACTCGCTTTTACGATATCAGAGGTTGTTTTTATCGCCAAATGAGTTCGAATCGTTGTTTAATGATTTCTTCTTGAATGTTTTAGATGTTATGGGTCCAGACGAAGATCATGAATTGGTCACAAACAATGTTTTCACTAATGTCGTTGCCGGATATGCTCTTTATTTTGCCGAGTAAGTGACAATGGAAGAAATTGTGACGTGTAGATATGTTTCATTCTGTACTCTTTTCTGTAGTTACTTTTTCGCCCCCACCTCTCAGTATCAGGTCGAAATAGGGCTACCTTTTTAAGGGCTGCAAACTTGTCATTTCATAGTTTAGCCATTAAACCGAATATTTTTGGGCTTGCTGGATGGCTCAAAGTTTGGGGCTAGTTTAGGGCTGACCATTAAAATCGGCCGCGAGTTTAGGGCTCATCACCAAACCATTTCGTTTTAGCCGTTTATTTTAGTTCAAAAAGTAATCTGAGATTTTGGGCTAGTTTAGGGCTGACTATTAAAATCGGTCTCAAACCAAGTACATTATTATTAAACTACGCGCCTCACTGGAAGTTAAAAAAGTTAAATATATTGGGTGCCTGATGAGCCCTGATCTCGAAACCTTAACAAGGCCTAAATTTTGAGCCATCTGGCAAGCCCAAAAATATTTAGTTTAATTGGTAAACTATAAAATGATTCTTTAAATCGTTTAGGGCTCGTGTTGTGTGCTAGCCTTAAACTTAATTCTTGCAGCCCTCATCAGCCCTAAGCCAGACCTCACCCAGTGGACGTCCGAAAATCACCTCGTCATTATTTTTGACAGTAATTTTCGGTTCAATATAAAGGACAATTAAACAAATAATTGAATGCGATGTATACATGCATTGTCTTAAGACTTTGCATTTTGACAACTTTGACGCAAAACATTATTCTAAACAAAAAACTGTTCTACAGTATGCCTCTAAAATGTACAGAATTTTTTATAAAAATTATTTTGTTTACAAAGTACAACCAGCACTTGACTAGGACTTGAAAGCCGCCAAAAATTAGGCTGAGGCCATTTGTATTCACAATGAGTTTAATTATGTTTGAGATAGTTTTTCGCTAGAAATGCAAATCCCTAGACGATTGCTATCAAAAAAATATTTCGGACAACCCAAAAGTCAAATATATTTGGTCGACCAATTTACAAATTTATGTAGGCGTGTTATGTTGTGTCTAGGGTCTACCGGGCTCAACATATATGCAAAATCTCATATCATCTGAGATGTAAGATCCCACAACACATGCAACATCACATCGGGTTATTATATTCCTTCCAATAAAAAAATTATTTTCTTCCAATAAAAATAATAAATGTCCAATAAAAAAATAATTTTCGTCCAATAAAAATAATGAATGACCAATAAAAAAATACATTTTCCTTTTACAAAATAATTGTATTTTTTATTGGACATTTATTATTTGAATTGGACAAAAATTACTTTTTTATTGGACATTAATTATTTTTATTTGACAAAATCATTTTTTCTATTGGAAGGTTTAAAACGATCCCATCACATCTCGTCTAACATGTATGTTCTCAAGGGATGCAAAATTTGAGATTTTGGTTTGGTTTTATTTGGAAATTAGATCCTTTACAAAATCAGCTTAAAAACTACACTAAATACTACTGAGCAAAATTATTGCAGTTCTCTTAAAGCTGAGATGCACCATATCAAAACACTGAGACCAATCCTCGTTGGGCCTACTGTGCTGTATTTCCGTTTTAACATTTCTGTTTCAAATTCCCCTTTCGGTCGCGTCTAGCCGTTTGCTACCTGTAATGAAGGAAAGCGCATCAGCTAAATTCAACTTTAACTGCTCTTCAGGGGTCAAGTAAAAGTCTCCTAAAAGCAGGGTTGTATTCGCTAACCGATTTTTTTAGCGACGCTAACGCTAACGCTAGAAATGAAAAAAGTTATCGTCGCTAACTCAATTCGCTAACCGGAGACAGATTAGCGCGCTAATAGCGATCGCTATTAGCGACCGCTAATCCTCGCTAAACTCGGGAAGTGAAAATTTTAGTAAAATATCAGTAAAAAATCTAGAGTGAATGAAATTGTGAACTCATTGATTCGTTATTTGGGAATAGTCTTATCATGTACAGAGTTACGTATCACGAATGACATATGTCGAATTCTTTTTTGAAATTTTCGACCTTCTCATAGGTAAAGTGGTCGGAAAATTTTTTGTGATAGACTTATTAAATTCGCTTAAGAACCATAGTCGAGGGGGAAACAACTCGAGGAAATACTGGGACAGGTGTTATTTGCCATTGGACCCAATAGAAGGAAATAGAAAGGAAATAGTAAGGTATTTCCCTTTCTATTTCCCTAGTTTCGACCATTTTTCAGTCATAAAAGTGAAAATTTTGCAGAAAAAACGAAAGTTGAGTAAACATTTTGCATTTTTTCGGGTAAATAGAAGGGAAACAGCTATTTAGTTCCATTCCCATTGGGGGAAATAGACACCAATGCCAATACTTGGGACAAAATTTTCCCCCTCGACCATAGTACTATAATAAATAAAGGGTCAAAGGCTTGTTGGTTGCTTTAAAATTAAAGTTATTGCCACTGTCGCTAGATATGAGCAGTAAAGTGCGTTAGTCACGGGACACCGGAAATGTCCCGCGACTAACGAAATCTTTTCTTAATTTCTAGCGACAGAA
>CM055403.1:185453904-185498641 GCA_029228625.1 Pseudolycoriella hygida | reverse complement strand
CGCTAACCGATTTTTTTAGCGACGCGAACGCTAACGCTAGAAATGAAAAAAGTTAGCGTCGCTAACTCAATTCGCTAACCGGAGACAGATTAGCGCGCTAATAGCGATCGCTATTAGCGACCGCTAATCCTCGCTAAACTCGGGGAGTGAAAATTTTAGTAAAAGTCTAGAGTGAATGAAATTGTGGACTCATTGGTTCGTTATTTGGGAATAGTCTTATCACGTACAGAGTTACGTATCACGTATGACATATGGCGAATTCTTTTTTGAAATTTTCGACCTTCTCATAGGTAAAGTGGTCGGAAAATTTTTTGTGATAGACTTATTAAATTCGCTTAAGAACCATAGTCGAGGGGGAAACAACTCGAGGAAATACTGGGACAGATGTTATTTGCAATTGGACCCAATAGAAGGAAATAGAAAGGAAATAGAAGGAAATAGTAAGGTATTTCCCTTTCTATTTCCCTAGTTTCGACCATTTTGCAGTCATAAAAGTGAAAATTTTGCAGAAAAAACGAAAGTTGAGTAAACATTTTGCATTTTTTCGGGTAAATAGAAGGGAAACAGCTATTTAGTTCCATTCCCATTGGGGGAAATAGACACCAATGCCAATACTTGGGACAAAATTTTCCCCCTCGACCATAGTACTATAATAAATAAAGGGTCAAAGGCTTGTTGGTTGCTTTAAAATTAAAATTATTGCCGCTGTCGCTAGATATGAGCAGTAAAGTGCGTTAGTCACGGGACACCGGAAATGTCCCGTGACTAACGAAATTTTTTCTTATTTTCTAGCGACAGAAGCAATAATTTCAAATCAACGAACAAGCATTTGACCCTTCATTTATTATAGTATTCTGGCTCTTAAGCGAATTCAACAAGTCTATCACAAAAAATTCTCCGACCACAAATTCGTTAGGCATTTAGTACATTGTTGAGTCTTGTTGCATCTACTTGCATGAAAGCCAACTTCGTTGTAGATTTCTTTGCATTAGGTAGAATAGATGTGAAGTTGCTGCGAACCGAGATAGTGCAGATTTGATAATTGTACTAGATTCGATCGCAGCGCTATACATATTCTATATTTTCACGTCACCTTTTCCCGCTACGTGATAAGCCTACATTCCTTATTTTGTTGAGGGAAAAATCCAATTTGCTGTAGCAAGGGATGGAATCTGGAATATTAAACATGAAACAAGTAAAGTTATTATTTTTACTACACTATTTTATGTATGTCACCTTCTGAGAAAAATTGAATTTAACTATATATTGTTTCATTAAGGAGTAACAAGCCGAGAGAAGAAGATTAGAGACTTGGAAAAGCAGTCCCTAAATCGACAAAAAATACATAACATTTTAGCGATTAGCGAATAGCGAAATATAGCCTCGCTAAATTAGCTGTTAGCGAAACGCTAGTCGCTATTAGCGAGGAAATTATAAATTAGCTTCGCTATTACCGACGCTAACGATTAGCGACGCTAATACAACCCTGCCTAAATGCCTCGTTCTCAGAGTTTTTAAAGAAGAGCAAGCGCATATAAAATGTCTCTAAGCCGCAACCTCTGCAAGTCGGATCGTTAACGATACCCATCTTGCTGGATGATATCCCAAGCTCTTATGACCTGTTAAGAACCAGCTTACGTAAATCCGCTCTGCTGAGACTCAGCAGAAATTCAGCCTTTTTAGCGTCACATTCCGCCAAAAATTCCTTCGATCGTCTGCATGTCTCGAGGGCGTTCCATATTTCCTGATGGTGCCTCTACTCTTCACCAAAGAGCCGATTAGCCCTGCGCTATTATTTGAGATTTACTTTTCAACTCAGTTTCCGGTTTGGTAATGTTCTCTATTGTCTGTCTATCCGAAACACGATAACTTGAGTAAATCTTGACCGATTTTAAAATTCGTTTTTTTTCTCAGTAATCGAAAATAGGGGATGGGTTTGAAGAAGAGGAAAATCTCTAGAGAACTGTCGCCAAAAACAGACGGGTTGGGAAAGTTTATAAAAAAATCGGTGCATTTTAGAGGCATACCGTAGAATAATTTTTTACTCAGAGGAATGTTTAACATCTTTTAAAAATAATTTACGAAAATGCAAACGTTTCATTGCACCCAGTGATCTGCGCAACTTCCTCATATGAAGCCTTCGTTTTAACCTACTACTGAAGCTTCCTAAAATAAATAAATAAGAAGCAACTTCGCTCCCTTATTCCTCTCCAGAGTTGTTTTTTAAATAAAATTGAGAACCATTACCCACCGTTTTAATCTGTCCGGTTTTTACCGCTCTCTGTCTTCTACCGCGGACGCTGACGTCCTTATTGAAGATCCCCTTGTCAAAATTGGCCGAGAGTTACTGGCCATTAGCCCCGGTAAAAATCATGTTTCTATGTTTGCGGAAGGGTCTATCAATCTCAGAACTTTTCCTCGCTACCCTCAAAAATGCAAATTATATTTTGCTGCAAGTTTTTAGAGTTATTTGAAATGGGACTTCAATTCAGTTCTCATTTTTCTACGTTTTCCAACGACACAATGTAAGCTTATTTCAATAAAAATTTGTTTACACTCAGCTTTGCATCGTGTTTGTGCAACACAACAGCAGTCGATTGGAAGGAAATAGCAAAACGTATAAAACTTTTGTACAACGCCATCGACGACTACCATCCTCAATATGAGGGCTACGAACGAGGAACAACAATCAAACAAGCGGATACAGTTTTAATCGGTTATCCACTGCTGTACCAAATGAGCGATTCGGTGAAAAGAAATGATCTACTTGTATACGAAAATGTGACTCGTCAAACTGGTCCTGCAATGACATGGCAAATACATGCAATAAGCCATTTAGAATTGAATGAAATCGACAAAGCAGATGTTTTCTTTCTGAAAAGTTATCAGAATTATATGCGACCACCATTCAATGTAATGTCGTAATGTCATTTTGTTTCTTTTTTTAACATTATTCAAGTGATATCTTTAATATTCAGCCATTTACTCAAGCGATAAATTAAAATATCGTTGTAAACAATTCGGTGTTACTTAAACAGCAATTAACATATTTTTCAGGTGTGGAATGAAGTGATAAAAGGTGAAAAGGGTGCTACAAACTTTATAACTGGTTCTGGTGGCTTTTTACAAACTGTACTCAATGGTTATGCGGGAATTAAAATGTTTATTGACCGGTTTGAGATAAGGAACCCTCGTTTGCCGTTCAAGGTTGATAAGCTATCAATTTCAGGTATACACTTAGTAATGCCGTACTTTCTTTCCAAAATGACTGAAAAAGTACAAATTTAATGAATTTAAAGCTGTGAAGTACATGGGATCGTCAATTGAAATAAATCTCAGTAACAGCGAATCTCACATACGCTGCGTGCATTTGAATCCAAATATTCCACTTCAAATACGATACACCAATGGAACTACTTTCCGAATTGCTGAAAATTCGCATTGTAAGTAATTTTAGAAAAAGCATGGCTAGATGTCGCTTTCGTAATTCCTTAGTTACACCGAACGCAAATGGTTTTTAAGTAAGCAATAATCTGTGAACGGCGAATTCACGCAAGGCGGTGAAGGAAGTCTCGAGACCACGTAACATTCATTATAAACGGCCGGTGTCTCACTGTCTCCCCACCCCCTCCATAAGTCACCAAATTGTCATGTGTCATTATCGTCATGTGAATTCTGAGTTTGGAAATATCCATTCTCTCACTCTCACAGAGTGACAGAATGGATATTTCCAAACATATCATTCATATGACGATTTGTCATCCATACTCTTCAACTCGTACTGGCACCCGGCCTTCGGCAGGTCGTATTGTTACCCGGAGGAATCGTTAAAACTGAACTTAAGAGCACGTTGCAAAATTTGAACTGTCAAATTTGCGATGTTTTTCTTAAAACAGAATCATGCGTAAATGACAAATTATTCAAAATTATAGCTCATGTACTGTGAGATTATGACTCTTACACGAATAATAGATGTATCAAAATTCAAAAAATTTGGGTATGAAAGCCGAAAGTTACGCTGAAAGATCATCGCATTCCAAGTTCGTTTGCGATGTTATTTTAGAGCAAATTTGTACCTTCAACTTAAACTTTTTGAGTTCTGATTCATCTGTTATTTGTGTAAGAGTTATTCTGTCACAGTACTATACTACTGCTTATTCTGTCACAGAGCTATAATTTTGAATAATTTGTTTTCTACGCAGGATTCTGTTCTAAAAAAACATCGCAAATTTGACAGTTCACATTTTTGCGACGTGCCCCAGGGGAGTGACAGTCTTTTGTTTCGATCAGGAGCGTGACAGTCTTTTGTTTCGATCTTTTTATTTTTATTTTTTATTTATTTATTCTCGGCCAATGGCAAAAATGCTTACTGGCTGACGTCATTACTTTACATCTGTGACAAAATTAAAGTATTGGAAATTTAGGAATTGTACGTCAAAAAGCAGGAACCGGAGGCGATATGTCGGCCCAGTCGACCCGTCGGAGCTTACATACGCCTTCTGCTTCGATCGATGTTGTGCGTCATTGTTTGGGTTCGACCAGCGATGCCAATTTTGTCGCGTTGTCAGTATCGACGGTGAAACATGTGAATTAAAGGAAATAATGATGACGGGGTTAGTGTTATGTCAAACTAAATTAAATTATATCACAAAACGATACAACTGACGATACAAGTAAGATCATTCGATCGGCAATTTAAACAAAAACCCGTGTCTCTGGAGCATCTCATTAGTGAGTGTAAACGATTTCACTAGCAACCTAAAGGTGTACCGACCCGTCGATGGTGGGCAAAGATGAGCGAACATATTAAACGTCCTAGACATGCTGTTCAAAGGTTCGAACAGATCATAATTCACCCGGTGACTCGCGAGACTTAAATATCTGATACTCCTCAGTGATCTAACTGAAGCATTCACAGACACATTCCTGAGTAAACCGGGAGCATCGACACGACCATTTAGAAGATCGAAAACAAACATTGTCGATAAGTTGATGCGCCTACGCAACAAGCTTTCGATACCAATAGACTGGCACCTGCTAACATACGACGGTAGGCGATACTGTGAGTCTCTCTTGACAGATCTTCTTAGCGCGTAATATTCAGTATGAAGTTAGCTGAAGTTGCAACCGAAGCTAACTTCATTGCAAAAAAATCAGATTTTTGAACTTTCCAATGAAGTCAGCTGATTTTGATAAATTTATGAATGAAATCAGCTGATGCAATGAAGTTAGCTTCGGTCACAACTGCAGGTAACTTCACGTTGAATACTACTTGCAAAGATCGAAACAAAAGACTGTCACGCCCCTGACGTGCCCTTAAGTGACTGGCTGCTGTGTTTCCCATTTTCCTTCTTTATTCACATTCCCTAACTGACTTGCCATCCTCTGAAAAAATGTTTCTTAAATATTTAAATTCTGAAATCTGTTCTAATTGGTCCACATTTTAACTGCATGCTATGTTATTCCGACCTGCATAACCGTACCCTTCCATACACTTATCTTCATCCCGTTCTCCTCACATACGACATTCAGGGAGTCCACACGACCCTGACATTATCTACCAACAGAATCAAGTCATCCTGATAGGCCAGTATTTTCACAATTCTCTGCAAATTGGCCTGCTCGGGGATTTTGTCCATGAAAATTACGAACAGAAGTGGAGACAGCAACCCTGACTCGGTGATTTCGCCATCTATTCTTACCGCGGCCTTGAATGAATACTTGCAGGAAACTCCCATTAATACCGTACTCGCTAAGAACATCGAGCACATTGGGGGTCGAGATGCAGGATAATGGATGTTTTATTATTTTAAGTCACAAAATCAGCGACATAAAGAACAAAAATGTTTTGTGTCGCGTCGTTATGCCGTCGTTAGTGAGAGAAGAATTGCATATTGCACTTACATTTCCGAAAAAATCTCAGTCAATTTTTTTTTCCTAAAATTTCAGATGACGTTACCACTCAAGTTGTAATTATTAACCGAGTGTTTAATGAGTTTGGTGATTGCAAAATTCCGGAAGATGTCATTGGAGTTTCGGATTAGTTTGATAATAGTTATTTCAATCACTAGGACAGAAAGTGAGGATTTTCCATGTGTATTGTAACCGAGAGCTGATTTTAACATGAGTGTGAATGTATGCCGAGTTGAAGACAGTCCAGGCAACACATTCACACGAATGTTACAACCAGTTTCGAGGTATTATAAATACAGAGGCACATGGGAATTTCGAAGTGTAAATACGTTCTAGTTATTCGAAAAAATTTTTGATGTGAAGCTAATCATCTCTAACTCAGTTCATAATAATACAAATAACTAAATGACAGAACTTATCTCATATGGATCTTTGTAGAACTTTTCTGTAAAGTTTTGCTACGAATAAAAGAGTAAAAAAAATTTTAGTTTGAATGGCGCCCGCCAAAAATCATTTTAATTAAATCAAAATTACAGCGGTAAAAAAAGTAAATAAATGAAAAAAACGTATTCAAATTATATACGAAAATAATATTGTTATGATAGATTTCAACATGATGAGAATTTGTTCAATTATGAAAAAAGTATATATGGGCACCACGTAATTTGATTTTTTATATTTTAATTTACCTTGTATACATCCAATGTACTTAGAGATAATTTGTAATTATACGTTCATCGAGTAATAAAATAATTCTAATCATACATAGCAAATAATTATAAGAGGTCAATCCCAGTCGATCGTTATTACTCATAATTACAAAATCGATTTTATTTAAAATCAGGTACATACCATCCTAGTGTACAGCAATGTGATAATTACATTAGTAATAAATTATCATTGAAAACGCCAATAAAATTGAATCAATATTGAAGTGTGTGAATCGCATTTTCAGCGTATTTCGCTCACACACACTCAGAAACTTCACCTGATCAGAGAGCTGAGAGATGACTTCATAGTCGTGTCGATGGAGGTTTAGAAACAATTCAAATAGTACACGGAAATACGAAAAAGTAAGAGGGAGAAGGGTGTGTTAACTGTTAGCAAGCAATTTATAGAAAGTAGTTTCCGTGGCATCTGACCATTTCCACAAAAGACTCGCACAGAATAGATGACGCAAATAATAGTTATTTGTGTGTCTGTTTTTGACGACTGGTTTTAGGCAATTTCGCGTGTTGTAGACCGAGCAGAGCGAGGTCTACATGCGAAAGTGCCTAAAATGAGTCGTCCGAAACAGACACACAAAAAATTTTTCATGCAGAGGTCCAAAATCGAGAGAAATTTATAAAATTTTCTTCGATTTTGGCCCCGAGGCATGAAAAACTATTTTCATTACATCGAATACGAAACTTGTATATTTCTCTTCCCAAATGAGACGCGAAAATTAAAAAATGCAACTCTCAGTAGGCATTAGAATGCTATGGGAACGGAAAGTATTTTCGGCTCTCTAAACAGAGGTGCGAAAATAAACAGAGGGACGAAAATTTTTTCGGTCCTCTAAACAGAGGTGCGAAAATAACTGACACAACAAAAACACTTCGACACTTCATTGAGTTTACTTCGATCAAAGTGTAACAAATCTGTGCACCGGTGCTACCAAGATTTTTTATGCGGAATTAAACATGATATTGTTGAAGAAGGAATATGTTATTTTTTTTTTAAATTAGTTTTGTCTTTCTAGTTTTGTAAGGAAAAACTGCAATATTCTCGTAGTTCTTGTTATGTGAATCACTTAGTTTTGGATGTGTATCATGAGTTTTGGATGTGGATCATTTCGCATGAGAATCACAACGGTTATTTGTGTACGTGCTATGGACGATTGATTTTAGGCAATTTCGTGAACTAAGCAGGTGCACAATGCACATACAACTTTTCATGAATTGGGCATAAATTACAGAATTTTTCTTGTAATTTAGGCGCCCGGCATGAAAAACATCATATTTTTAATTTCTACATGCTGTTGCTGCTATTACTGCAGTGATGTTTAAATCATAACAATTCCAATGAATAAATTATTGACCTTAGTTGAATTGATTAATGAGTAAGCCTTCGTTTCGAGTTGCATTTTTTAATTTTCGCATCTATTTGGGATTCGAAAATTACAAGATTCGTATTCGTTGTAATGAAAAGTTGTGTGAATCACATGTGACGACGTAAAAAATTTCAACCTGTGCGATTGCCGCCCTTGCCTTCGGCGCGGGCTGCAAATTTCGCACACGGTTGAAATTTTTCACTTTCGTCCCTTGTGATCCAAATAACTAATGTGTCCAACTTCACGTACAGAATTTCGCACGTTAGCCAACAAAAAAGCCTTGACAAAGTGATTGGACTAGCTACTGGTTTGTCAGTATTGCAATTACCTGCGCACAGCTTGCATGCTGCTGTCGTGCACACTTACAATTTATCGTAAGTGTGTGATTTGACGATGTGACCAATAACGAATGTTTCCCACGCTATTTCCGTTCAACTTTGCAATTTTGGTTAAGGCTCTTCAATGCCGACATTTTCTCAACTTTTGACTTCAGATTATATCGCCGGAATCGATTTACCGCGTCCAGGCATCATAGGCAGCTACCACAATTATCCGCGCAGGGTTCGCCGCGACACTTAGGTTGACTTCACGTACGCGTCTAACAGTAATTTGCAACTAAGAATCGGAATGGATCGTTTGGGTCGACCTGACTCAAAAAAAAAAAAAATTTTACCTGAATTTTTAGTTCAGGTCTGGGTAGAAAAAAGCAATTTGAGTCAATCTAATTTTAGAGGTCAGATTCGGGTTGAATTTTACGTCGACTTCATTACTCAGAAAACACCAGATCCACTTGGACAACCTGAAACCCAGCCTGAACATGTCGACCTGATTCCAGGGGCACTCACTTCCGGTCCCCATGAGCCCCAATGCCATTTTGGATTTTCGTTTATGCTTTTACGGTTTTCGAATTTTAGCTCCGGAATGAGACTACTTATAGAGTTGGTTTCTTCTAGGAAGTTAAAGAGTTTCATCAGGAGAATTTTTTGGTATCATTAGAAAATGGCTGCCAAATGTCAAAGTGACACCATCTTGGATTTTTTGCTAAATTCTGTATAAGAATACCTAGACAGTTGGTTTCTTCAGGAAAGTGATATGAATCAGTGGGAAGAATTGGTGACACGAAGTGTTCCGAAGGTAGCCGAAGGTGACATGAAGTGTTCCGAAGGTAGCCGAAGGTGACACGGAGTGTTCCGAAGGAAGGCGAAGGTGACACAAAGTATTCCGAAGGGATACGAAGTGTTCCGATGGTAGCCGGAGGTGTTGGGAACAAATTTTTACGGAGAAAAATTTTTTTGGAGAAAAATTTTTTTGGTAAAAATTTTTTTTTTTTTGGAGAAAATTTTTTGGGAAAATTTTTTTTCTAAGAAAATTTTCTTTTCTGAGAAAATTTTTTTCAAAAAATAGAAATTTTTTCAACAACTGAAAACTTCCAAAACGACTGATATCACAACAAAAACCTCTCAAAAGGTAGAGTGTGACGCAGTACGAAAGTTCTCTTCCAAAATTGATGATATCGCTTGAGGTGACGCTGTCGCTGATAATACGCAGGAGTTTGTTTGAATGGAATCTTGTGTTCGAAGTTTTAATTTCCTGAAAAAATTGCAGCGCTTTTTTTAAAACAAAATTACGTTGTGTTAAAAAATTGCTTCACAAATCCGTACCCAACGACGAAATCATTTTTCTGTACTTTCAGTTTTTGCGCTGCAAAAATTTGACTTTTGTTTCTTATTGTGTAGATTGTTTAGGGTAAATTTAAATTGTTCGTGTAAAAACTGAAAGTGGTGAAAAATTATTCCGCTGGTGGGTCCGGCATTTGTGACGCAATTTTTTTAGCACAACGTAATTTTGTTTCAAAGAAAGCGCTCTAATTTTTTCAGGAAATTAAAACTTTGAACACAAGATTCCATTCAAACAAACTTCTGCGTATTATCAGCGATAGCGTCACCTTAAGCGATATCATTAATTTTTGAAGAGAACTTTCGGACTGCGTCACACTCTACCTTTTAAGAGGTTTTTGTTGTGATATAACAGTACACTAAAAACGGTAAAAGCTCTCGAGGACGAAAACTGTGAAGACGAAGTTTTTTTCGAAAACTAATGATGCCAAAAAAATGTCCTCAATTTGTCAATCAAAAAAATTGCATAGTGTCCTAGGCATCTTGAAAATAGACTGTACTAAAAGAAAGTTATGAAAGCTCCTGCGAGAGCTCTCAATCGCCAAATTAAGGAGTGGAGAAATATATCGACGAACTGACTATGCCAGAAATATGTCCTGAATTTGTCCTTTCAGTATCTATTCGAAAAATTACGAAATAAACATATTTAGAGCTTGTTTTCCGTTGTAAAAATTTTCTGGACGCTCTCTAGCAGACATGACTGACGCCGAAGTGAAGGACAATTTACAGTTTTACTCGCAACAGAAAACTGACCTCGTTTTGTCGATTTTGAATAATCAACAAATGTTAAGAAAAAAAATGGTCGCCGACAGGTTTTGAACCGGCGGGCGGCGACGCAAGGGAAATTTGTTACACATTTCTGAAAAGGACAATTCCAGGACG
Source organism: Pseudolycoriella hygida (assembly GCA_029228625.1). Lineage (NCBI taxonomy): Eukaryota > Metazoa > Arthropoda > Insecta > Diptera > Sciaridae > Pseudolycoriella > Pseudolycoriella hygida. Next base: position 185,488,078 of record CM055403.1, on the reverse strand, counting down.
ACTCTGGAGTAATCATTTTTGAATAATCAACAAATGTTAGGGGTCCAGGGGTTTCTACTAGTGATAACTTCGGCATAAACATTCTGAAAATTTAATCCCACACTAATTTTCATTGGCGAAAATCCATCAAAAATTCTTTTTCTCCGAACATTTTGGCAAGCACAATCCCGTTCGCAAACATCTTTACAAAATATTCAGTCCTTCAAGTTCATTGTTACTTTTTGAAATCTTAATCTCATCAAAGATTTTAGGCTACAAAAAATCAATTAAATTTTAAAAGACTTCACATGCTTCAATAGTAACACGTTAACTACAACAACCGCGGGAAAAAGCAACGAACCAAATCGTTGAGAACTAAGGTCATGAGTCGACCATATTATGAAACAAAGTTGCTGGTTGAAGAACAGAATAAAAAAGCATAAAACATAAAACATAAGATCTCTCCGTATTGATGTGACAAATGAATTTGTTAAATGTAAAACCTGAAAACATGAAATAATTTAGGTTTTGAAAATGCAACTTTTAACATGCAAATGAACTGAAAGGTCTTTGAAATTTCATTAGTACATACAGTACGATATCGACCCACAATTCTATAAAGGAATTCAAATTGATGTTGTCCTCAGACCAAATGTTTTTTAAGTATATAAATCGTATATAATGTATATACGTATATACTAATCTTTTGTAAAATGTATTAGAACACCCGAACAGTTTTGTCCTCTTGGCAAAAAAATCAAAAATTTCCAGAGTTGGAATAAATAACTTTTTTTAATCAGCAGATAACAAGTTAAACTGCGAAAACGTTGCAATGTGTTTCTGTGAAGGTTTTTTCAATCCACTAGGGTGACTTGAAGAACGGAGTGCTGATCTTTGATATAACTTTAATGTAATGGATGTAAAATATACAAAAGTGGAAGGTACATTTTGTCGCTTAAACTGAGGAGTCATCTGAAGCGTATCGAAGCGTATTTCCGGCTTCATAAAACATACTTTAACATTCAAGGTTTTTCCATTCCATCCACAAATAATAATAAAAGCCTAAAAACAATATAATTTCATAATCACGCGATGTTTTAAAATTTTGTTTTAACAAAAATAGAATTATTTATAGAAATAATTGTTAATCTTTTTATGGAATTGATAAAAATTCAAATTTTTAAAAGGGGAAAAATGACATCAACGTAAATGTATTGACGTGAGGAATCAACGTGTCGAGTTTCAACTCGGAAGTAATGGTTGAAACTCAGCATTTATGTTACGCGATTTGTTAAACCAATTTTTTTCTTAACTAATAATCATCAGCAAAAAAGTGTCTTAATTCCAAAAATTGATTTCAAGGTACAAACATTCTATTCATGTCTTGGTCACTTCAGGAAAGCTGATAACAAAGATACCCAGTGCGACTAATAATCTGCCTTGTACAAATGCTATTGGCCACTCTGACCAATAAAGATTAGAGACAGAGATCCTTTTTTTTCAAGGGTGAGGAAATCTTCATAGACAACTGGTCCTTATGTACCTGGGTGGTGGATTCCATCTTTCGATGACCTACACACTAGAGGTGAGCGGGTTGCCCGAAATTCGAAAAAGAAGCCCGTCCGAACCCGACCCGACCCGACCCGAAGCCGAACTACTTTTCACGGGTTTGGGTTTCGGGCTTTCGGATCTAGAAAATTCCGGTCGGTCGGGTTTCGGGTTTTAAAATTTCCGGTCGGGCGGGTTTCGGGTGTACTTTTTATCGGGTTTACGATTCGGGTTCGATAATAATGCTACAAAAATTTTTTTTTTAAATGATGCACCCTAGAATATTCAAATCACATCGACTACAAAACAATGATGTATTAGAGGTGAGCGGGTTGCCCGAAATTCCGACCCGACCCGAACCCGAACTACTTTTCATGGGTTTGGGTTTCGGGCTTTCGGATTTAGAAAATCCCGGTCGGTCGGGCTTCGGGTTTTAATTTCGGATCGGGTTCGGGCCGAGCCGCCAGCGATTTCCGGGCGGTCGATCTTCGGGTTTTAATTTCGGATCGGGCTCGGTCCGGGCCGAGCTTCCAAAAAAGGTCGGCCCGCACACCTCTACTACCAACTGAAACCCTCTTTTCTTGTCCACCATACTCTCGTCTACCGCCAACCGCCTAGTAGCATTACTTCAGGTAAGGGCTGTGATTTCTACGGCCAAGTGCCTCGTTACATTGGGAATGAGTCTATAGGTCCATCTTCTTTTGTCCGTGCAGTCATACTCTCGCACCCACTGTCTCAGTGATTCGGCTCTTAATTGCGTCCTAGATGCTTTTTCTTCATTCTGTTGCATTCGCTATCTTTCATCACCGTTATGCAAATGGGTCCGGCTATAACACATACCGCTTCCGGAGAGATCATGCGCCTGCTACCTTTATGCTTGCAAGCCTTTGGGCTTTATTCAGCCTCCTCCGGTTCCTCTTCGTATCTAGCGCCTCTATCCACGCTGGTGCACCGTAGCGCAATATCGATAGGGTAATACTTGCTGGGAGCCTCCTTATGCTGCCACGTTGGCTTTCACTGCATTTTCGAAAGCTTAGTCCACATGACAGACATCCTTCCATAATATCAAGCTGAGCTTTGATCGCATGGTTCACATGAGCGAGAATCGGTGGTGGTCTAATTAGCGTGAGCATTCAAAGCACAACGCTTTTGGCTAGAGCAACTTGTGTTGCGAAACCGTCGTGTGTCCTGTGTCCTACCTAGTTGCCTCGGAAGGTTAAAGTGGTTCATTTTATAGAATTTAATATGTCCATAGGCATATCAACTAGTATTGTTGGTAAGCATAAGCATCGGTGTTAGTGAGACTTAAGGGCACCTCCAACCACGCAGTGTCAAATTTGCCACACACAATCCAACAAAAACCCAACAAATTCCCTTGATACCGCCGGACCGACTCACGTAGCCATGCTCACGCTAAGCGCCATAGGTCTAACAAAGAACCGCAAGCAAATCACGTTGTTCGCCACCCATACGGTAAGTGTTTAGAGACTACAGTGAAGTTGCAGATTAACGTGCGTACCTAGCAAAGCTTTAACCGCACGGCCCCCATGGGCGAGGAATTGGGCACGCCCAATTAACGCGAGTCACCTCGGCGACTCTCCCTAAAAACAGATGTTCGGTACAAACGGTCGGATTCCAGCTTTACAAGAACATGCTCTTTTTTATCGTATAAACGAAAACGAGACAACAAAGTAGGGGAATAAAAATTTGACATATCACACTGCATTAACCAATTTTAAACATTGTTGTTCAATGGAAGAAGGTGATTGCTGCATAAGGTCACCGAATTTATTATTATTGTCCTAGTCAACGTCAAAAACAGAACGAGAAGACGATAATGTACAATTACAGTATATTTTACACAAGGCTTAATACGTCACTCGGAAAACCACTTTCGGCTCCTCTCCTTGTGACGTAAATAACTAATCGCCGCTACTTATAATTTAGCGCACTAAAGGACTCTAATTGTGGCTCCTGAAATAAAGCATACCTCGTGCAAAAATCCTGAAAAGCTCTAACAATTTGCATGAGAAAAGAAAGAACTTTAATGAAATGTCGTATTACAAAGAAAATGTGATAAAAAGTCAATTATTTCATATTTTCGAATAACAGGATGAGTAGCCCGTTTGATTTCCATATTTTACTTATTTCCTTTTAGTGGAAGCGTTCAAGAATAGGCATATTTTGATCATTAAAAATATACGTTTTAGAAATACCTACGCCTCTAGTGACGATGCGATGATTATACATTTCCACTATTTATAGAGCTTTACGCAGATCATATGCATGGCCAATGTATTACGAAAACCTGTTGTTTCTCAAAATGGAATGATGATACTTAGTCCATTCTTTAGCAGAACAATATATAAAATCAATCAGCATCACACCTGATGCTGATGGATAATAAAACACCTGCAAGAAGTTGAGATATAATTTCAACAGATTGCGCGTATAATAAAAATAATTCACATTACGTATTCCTCTGAACGAACCAGAACAATGTAAGGATATGAAGAATTCGATCGTACAATTGTACTCAAAATAAGAGTGTTGGATCGAAGATGTTCATAAAACTAGGGTTTATGACTATAAAATTCTTACAAAAATCTGATGCACGCAAATTCTTCTCTTTTTACTATTAAGCTGAGATACTCATTTTGAACCTTTGAGACCGGATTATCCTCTATATTCATCCATGAAATTCATCCGTGTTCATCGGAGACCAGTGAAAGTCTCATTTGTCATTGTAATGTTGGTCCCATCAAGACCTCATGACAGGCTCATAAATTCCGGAGCCCACGTTAGGCCTCCTGAGAGTCTCAAAAGCATTTTTAAACATTATTCAGTTGAATAACTTACGGAGGCCTGTGAGGCTTCCTGAGAGTCTCAAAATTTTTTATTTTTTTTTTTTTATTAAAATTAGTAGTTCTATTCTATGATAGAACGCGCACGGAGGCCACCGTTGGGCCCATTGTGCTTACTATATTGTTGTTTAGACAACATTTTTTAAGATTCTTCTCCAATATTTCGCTGCAAAATGAACACTTCAAAACGCATAATTTTTTCGACCAATGTGTTTGCTCACTTAATCTTTAACTGAATAATAAATTTAAATGACAGAAAACATTTTCTACGAGTCAGAAATGGATAAAAACTTTTTGATGTATCAATTATTTGTAAACGTCAAAAGCCAACAAAGATGGCTGCCATTTTTATTTGCAATCATCAACTCAACATTTTTTGTACCAATTTCTGACTTTTAGAAAATGTTTTCTGTCATTTTAATTTATTATTCAATTAAAGATTTAGTGAGCAAACACATTGGTCGAAAAAATTATGCGTTTTGAAGTGTCTGTTAAATGGAAAAGATGAAAGACTGACTTTTGCAGTGAAATATTGGCATTCACATTTCTAACAAATGTAAATCTTTTCTCCAAAAGTTTTTCCGCAACTTTGTTTGTGAATAGGTTAAGTCATAAGCATTCGTTTTTATTTAAGACTTCAAGAGAAAAACGTTACAGAAAATTGCGACTTTTTCCATACAAATGTTCATAAGTTGAAAAGATTCCGACATATGGCTCTTTAGTAAGCAGTGTGCACTCTTAAATCCATGAATATTCGTGCTATTTTACTTGTTCTTTTTGTAAAGAGATGGCACCACTTTTCATTCTTCTTATAGTTCGCCAAGCCCAGTTTTATCTCTGCTGTTTGCTGAAGCCATGTGTTACTTGATTTTTTTCTGAATTTTGGTGTACGGTTGGTCACCTATCGAAGTACCAATCGCGGCAAATGATGCTCAACTTTAATGTATATTGTAACTGATGGGAAATATTTTCAAATAATTTATGAGACTGAGTGAGAATTTCAAACATTTTTTCTGAGACCTGATGAGAGTCTCAAAATCAGTTTCTTATGGATTAAAGTTGATAAGAAATATTTGTAAATAATTTATGAGACCGAGCGACAATCTCAAATATTTTTTTGAAACCTGCAGAGGGCCTCAAAATCAGTCTGGGCTCTGGTCTTTTGAACAAAAAATATTTTTGAAAATCGGGAGAGTTTTACTTGAGTTATGTGCAAAAGACCCAAAGCCACTTAGGGGACACTAGCTCAGTGACTCTTCGTCCAAAAATGCCCATCTGCAATCCCAAAACCGCTTTTCGTACTAGAGGTGTGCGGGCACGCCCGATTTCACGGCCTGTTCAGAAGCCCACTCGCCCTATACCGGACACTGATAGAACGTAGTGGAAGCGTGCTGGGCCCATTACCTGATAGAATGTGATAATTCTTAGGAGAAATACAGCAGAGAGACTAGTGAAACAACCGTACTCAACAAGTAACAAGAAGACAATGATTTTTTCAAGTAGATTCCAAAGCTCTACACAACTACCTACGCGGATATTAAGCATTCTTGTCCGCTAGGTCGGAGATTCGCGACTTTAATTCTAAAATGTATGCAATGGTGTGCAAAGTTAGATGCAGATGAATAAGAAATGGATTTAGTAGTACTTTAGTAGTTACCATAAGCTTACGCAAATCTGGTTTTTCTCCCGTAATACCATTTTCCCGTAAAACCGTTTTGCCCAACTACCGTTTGCTATGTACTATCATTACGGCTGAACTACCGTTTTCCCCCTGCTACCGTCTCACCCGTACTACCATTTCTCCGTACAAACGTTATCACCGTGCTAATATTTTCCTGAACAACCGTTTCTATCGTCCTACAATTTCCTCCTCACTACTGTTTTCCCCGTACTACCATTTCCCCGCACTAACATTTCCCCCGTGCTGCTATTTCTCCGTACAACCGTTTCTCCCGTCCTACAATTTCCTCCTCACTACTGTTTTCCCCGTACTACCATTTCCCCGCACTAACATTTCCTCGCACTAACATTTCCCCCGTGCTACTATTTCCCCGTACAACCGTTTCTCCCGTCCTACAATTTCCTCCTCTCTACTGTTTTCCCCGTATAACCATTTCACCGTTCTACCATTTCCCCCGCACAACCGTTTCCTTCGTACAACCGTTTCTCCCGTACTGCCATTTTCTCCTCACTACTGTTTTCCCCGTACTACCATTTTCCCATACAACCGGTTACCTCCGTTCTGCTTCTTCCCCCGAGCTGTCTGTCATTTCCACCAATACTGGTGACTTCTACTCACAAAACTCTGAGACTTTGCAAAAGAAACCTATCGTCTAACTCCCATACATTCGAAAATAATTTCAAAACAATTCCGAGGCTCTACACAATGCTACAAAAGGGTTGGTACACTTGTTAAATGAAGTTGTTGATACTTTAATTCACAATTACAACAGGCACGGGCATCATTATTTCGAAAACGGGCGTGCACGTGCTGCCCGTTTTCCAAATTGAACGGGCACCCGAACACCTCTATCTCTTACTCGTCCTCTCAAATCGACTAGCTACAAACGTAGTTAACCGCAGAGGACTCGTACGGATCAATATATGACGAACAAAATATTCTAAAAATGTGCAATGAAGTTTCAGTGTGTGCCAATGCCCAGCTTTTTCCCTTACCTACGGGCGTGTAGACTAACTCATGAACCTCATGAATCATGAACTCAGGAACCTTGATCATCGCATTGGTAATTTCGTTGGTGGTACAGTTATGCTTTCATTTCAAAAAAAAATATCGTACGGATTGCACCGACCGAGTATTATAATGTGCAGTTCATATTGTACTTGAATATTACAAATAAAAGCGATAAAATCAGTAACGCACGCATCTGGTATCTATAGATACATTTTACACGTGCATAAGGCTCACAGAAATAAAATAATTTTTTGATCTGACGAATTGGAACGAGTTTAATGTTTATAATATGAACAACAACAAAAAAAATAATAAAAGAACTATCCAGCGAAGAGGAAATCACAATGTTTTCTTAGAATTAAATTATACTCTGTGTGTGCACACACTATTAAATATACACATTGAGCATTCAGTGTACAACTTATCAGTTATAAACTGAGATCTTGAATTAAATTCACCGTGGCAAAATGGGTATGGATTTTTTATGTGCCTCCATTTACTTGCAAATACCGTAACGGTGTATCTAGTGATTTGGTGTGTGTTTTTCCTACAAACCACCTGAATTTCAAATATAAATCAATTACTCTTCTGTGGAGATAAACGAGAAAATTATTACTTAAAATTTGTGTATCCTCTTAGTACCCTAGCATAAAAATAACCATAAACGTAAATCGTGTAAATGTTACAGCTACAAAATGTACTTGTAGATGGGAATAAGGTTCGTTGCCGTTTGTAAGGCATTGATGTCTTTCGTTTCAAATTTGAGTTTGCTCTTTTTTTTTCAAACTTGTTAAAAATGTAAAATAAAATATATTGTTACGTAATGGCATAGGTCAAAGAAATTCTCAAGACAAGAAATAGAGGCATGAGGTTCAAAATACCGCGAGAAAAAAATTATGTATATGCGTGTGAGTTCTTATTATTATTTTAGAAAACTCTTTATGAATTGAAACTTTCCAAAGAAGTTGGGCAGGTCAATGCCTTCGACATTTTTTATTACTGGCATCGGCATGTTTTCTAATTTTTCAGTAAAAGAACATTTATAATGTTAAATTCAGAGGACATTTAGACTTAGAACTCCTGGATAAAAGTTGCACCAAAAATATTCGAAAAATACGTATGTCGTATTATTAGGACAGAAATTTCAACTGTCTCATATGTAGAAGAAATCAACTTACAAAACCCATGAGTTGAAATGTAGATTATTAGAGGTCTCTTAGCCGAAAATACCGGCTCAAGGTTCAACTTTGGTATGTGTGAAGACATAAAATAAATAACTTGAAACTCTAGAAAGCACTTCTCGGTCCCTGAAGTCATGTTGAAAACACAGAAAACTCAAAAATTGAAACAGATCCTTTAGACATTCACACCATATATGGTAAGTATAGGAAGAAAAACTGTAAAACCTTTACGTAAAAAGAATTATGGAGCATAGATATAAGTCAAATTCGTAAGTATTGCGACCATCAAATTTTCTCGTCGTAATGAGTGTCTGAAAATTATCGAATGGAACTCACATAAATTTCGAATAAACACGGTGTCATCTGTTTACACGCACTACACGCACGAATATGAATCAGAAAATAGTACGCTATTTGTTCAACGATTCGGCTATGAGCTTAGTGTAAACGATATAAACTTCATATATACTGGGCCTTTCATAAGAAACTGGACGCCACTTAATTCACTACTCGAATTCCATATGAAATGTGAGAATTTAGCCATTTGTAACGTTCATTAACTTGAATTTAATGGATATCATGCCAATCGGGCTGATTCTTCATATTTTTTTTCTGCGTTTGTTTCATTTAAACACTATGTTGGCTTCAAATAATTATAGCCGACATAGCCCGAAAAACGAATACACATCCGAAACAGCCTTCAAGATCAACGTACAAAAACTTTTTTAAGTGTATACCACACTCGAGAGTCGAGTGATGTACAGCTAGGGTTCCCAGAAACGAAGTTCTTCGAAAAGGCGTCTTATGCGTTTACCACGACTTTTGTAACCACCAAAATTTCGACCCGGGAGCGGACTAGAGCGCCGATTGAAAATCGCCGGCGGCGGCTGGCCGAAAAAATAGGGTCGACGGCGGCTTAAAAGTCGGCATGAAACGGCGGCTGGAGTTCGCACATGACAATAGACAAATTCAAAAAAAAAAATTCAACAAAATTTCCAAACAAAAATATAGAAATTGTATAGGAAAATCAACTTTGTATAAAAACATAAGACATTTGAGCAGTTTATCATGCCTGCAGCGGTAGCGGAGGGCGTGACGCAGTCCCCACACCAAAAAAAAAAACGTCCACAAACCCAAAAAACTCCATACAAAAACCTTTGGGACAAGGAGCCATATATAGGCGAACTTTTGAGTTTTTTCCCCTCGCCTCCCTCCCCCTCCAATTTATTTAAAAAAAAACTACGTCGCAGCAGCTTTCAAACAAGCCCTCACTCATCAAAATCGGTTGAAAATTGGCTGAGATATCGAGGTTTGAAAATGACATTTTTGTATGGAGAATCAATTTCTCTATTGTTCTCATCATTATGGAAACTTTTTTTCTGATCTGTCGGTTTCTATCTATCTATGTTCTATCTATCTATGTTCTATCTATTAATAATTTTCGATCTCGAGAACTAGATAGCCGATCTTCCTGAAATTTTCAGGGAACGTTAGTCTCGGCCCCAAATGAAAAATTCCATATGCCGCTTTTCCGATAAAATTCTGGAAAAGCCTTGGCATGGGAAAAAATGGCCAATTTTGAGGGTTTTTTACGTAATGCTCAGAGTTTTCGAATTTTAGCTCCGGAGTGACAATAGCTAGAGAGACGGTTTCCTCTAGAAAGTTATAGAGTTTCATCAGGAGAATTTTTTGGTATCATTGGAAAATGACTGCCAACTGTCAAAGTGACGCCATCTTGGATTTTTTGCTAAATTCTGTATAAGAATACCTAGACAGTTGGAAAGTTATATGAATCAGTGGGAAGAATTGGTGACACGAATTGTTCCGAAGGTAGCCGAAGGTGACACGAAGTGTTCCGAAGGAAGGTGAAGGTGACACAAAGTATTCCGAAGGTAGCCGAAGGTGACACGAAGTGTTCCGATGGTAGCCGAAGGTGTTGGAGAACAATTTTTTTCGGAGAAAAACTTTTTTGGAGAAAAACTTTTTTGTAGAAAATTTTTTTGGAGAACATTTTTTTTGGAAAAAAATTTTTTTCGGAGAAATTTTTTTTGGAGAACATGTTTTTTGGAGGAAACTTTTTTCTGAGAATTTTTTTTTGTAGACAGTTTTTTCGAAAACAATTTTTTTCGGAGAAATTTTTTTTCTAAGAAAATTTTCTTTTCTGAGAGATTTTTTTTCAAAAAATAGAAATTTTTTCAACATTTGAAAACTTCCAAAACGATTGATATCACAACAAAAACCTTTTTAAAGGTAAAGTGTGACGCAGACCGAAAGTCCGCTTCCAAAATTAATGATATCGCTTGAGGTGACGCTATCGCTGATAATACGCATACGTAGAAATTTGTTTGAATAGAACCTTGTGTTCAAAGTTTTATTTTCCTGAAAAAATTGCAGCTCTTTTTTTAAAACAAAATTACGTTGTGTTAAAAAAATTACGTCACAAAATCCGCACCCACCAGCGGAATAAGAAACAAAAGTCAAATTTTTGCAGCGCAAAAACTGAAAGTACAGAAAAATTATTTCGTCGTTGGGTCCGGCATTTGTGACGCAATTTTTTAACACAACGTAATTTTGTTTTGAAAACAGCGCTGTATTTTTTCAGGAAATTAAAACTTTGAACACAAGGTCCTATTCAAACAAACTTCTGCGTATTATCAGCGATAGCGTCAGCTCAAGCGATATCATTAATTAAGGAAGCGGACTTTCGGTCTGCGTCACACTTTACCTTTAAAAACGTTGTTGTTTTGATATCAGTCGTTTTGGAAGTTTTCAGTTGGTGAAAAAATTTCTATTTTTTGAACAAATTTTTCTCCGATAAAAAATTTTCTCAAAAAAAAAATTTTTTTTAGAAAAAAAAAATTCTCCGAAAAACAGTGTCTTCGAAAAAAAAATTTCACAAAAAAATTTCTCCAAACAAATTTTCTCCGAAAAATATGTTTTCCAAAAAGAATTTCTCCAAAAAAATGTTACAAAAAATTAAAAAAATTAAACAAATTTCTCTGAAAAAAAAAATTTTTCTCCAAAAAAAATTTTTCGAAAAAAAATCGAAAAAAAAATTTTCTCCAAAAAAAATTTTTTTCGAAAAAAATTGTTTTTCAACACCTTCGGCTACCATCGGAACACTTCGTATTACTTTCGGCCAAGGCCTAAAGTAACATATAAAATCCCCCCGGTCCCCCTTATCCCCCCAGTTTTTTTAAATCCCCCAAATTCCCCCCGTTTTTTTTTAAATCCCACGAATCCTTCAACTTTTAAAAAATATTGATTTACACCGATTCGATATCGAAAAGCCTACCCTGTTCACCCTAAGGAACATAAAACGCATTCATTTGCTGTGCATCAAAAAGCTTGGCTGTAAAAAAGTATTATGAGTGCTCGTAAATAAAAATGTCGAAATCTTTGAAAAAAAGTGGTGCTCAAAAAAGAAGAGTAAATCGCGATCGTATGGTGAAGAAAATTGCGTTACAGCCGGGTCAGTTGAAAGTTTCTAATTTGTTTATGAAATCGATTGAATCGAATTATGAAAAGAATTCGTCAATCCAAAGTGATGACACGGGAGTGACAATAGATTGAGTGAATTCGATAAAGGGTTGATTCTTGCGTTACGAGATAGGATACGATCGATCAATAATTTTAGTTTCTATTTATCAATCAGAAAATGACGACGACAATAGTCCTACCGAACTCTTTTCGACTGCGGTTGGTAGTTTCTTGCAAGATGATGCTAGCATTAAAAATGACGATATCTGTATGAACGACGAACGAAGTGAACAATGGCCAGTTATAAGTGACATTCCACAAATTGACACTTCTGATTTAGGTTGCAAATACTCTATCAGATTGCGAAAAATGTTTCGCAGAAGCAAAGGTATTTTGCTATGGTTACTGGGAGTATTTTTGGTGACCTCCCCACACAATATGGGAACGGAACGTGTAATCAGTCATTTCAACAAAATCAAATCAATTCATCGACAGTCAATATTCGAGGAAACAATTAGGGAAAGATTGACTATTTCGCTAAATGGTGTTGGAACAGCACATTTTGATCCGCGGCCAGCGGTTATAAAGTTCCTTGAAAGCAAAGATCGGCGATTTCGGGCTTCCGATGTCGAACTTTATCAAAATCATGATTTTGTCAAAAAGTTTTTCCGAGAAAATTCCACTGTTTAGCTTTAGTTATTCATTTTTTTGTTGTTGTACGTAAAAAGCAAGAAAAATAAATTCTGATAAAATAGTCCATTTAGTTAATTTTAATTAGCGTTAATCGACACGGAAGTGAATTTTTTCGGGTTTTTTTGTTAAATTTAAGTCATTGGTCCTCTCTTCCGAAAAGAACCCTCTCTGAAAAAAGGCCCCATCTCACAGAAAAAAGGGCCCCCAAACGATTTTCCCCCTGGCGAAAAATCCTTATTTTAGGCACTGCCTTCGGCTACCTTCCGAATACTTTGTGCCACCTTCAGCTACCTTCGGAACACTTCGTGTCACCTTCGGCTGCCTTCGGAACACTTCGTGTCACCAATCCTTCTCAGTGATTTATATAACTTTCCTGAAGAAACCAACTATCTAGCTATTGTCACTTTGGAGCTAAAATTCGAAAACTCCGAGCATTACCTAAAAACCCTCAAAATTGACCACTTTTCCACATGCCACGGCTTTTCCAGAATTTTCCGGAAAAGCGGCATATGAAATTCATTTGGGGCCGAGACTGACGTTCCCTGAAAATTTTAAGGAAATCGCTCGGGCGGTTCTCGACAAAAAAAGTAGATATATACATAGATACATAGAGACATAGACCGTTGACACACAACACAGGAATGAAATTGTGATTACTTTCAAAGATAATTTTACCATTTTTATATAGAAATTGGTCATCTTTGATTGGCGATATTTCAGCTCGTTTTCAACCGATTTTGATGAGTGTGGGCTCGTTGGAAAGCTGCTGCGACGTAGTTTTTTTTTTTAAATAATTTAAAGGGGGAGGAGTGCGAGGGGAAAGAACTCGAAAGTTCGCCTATACATCGTGTCTTGTCCCAAAGGTTTTTGTATGGAGTTTTTTGAGTTTGTGGACGTTTTTTTGGGGTGTGGTGACTGCGTCACGCTTTCCGCTACCGCTCTAAGCATGATTTAAATCATTTATCATGGACTTGCATGTACCGGACATATCAATTTCTCAAACAATGAACACAGTAAGTGAATTTTGTTCGAGCGATTTTAATCGGTCGCGTCCAATATAATTAACCCTTTACTCTCATCTTCCCTTCCCAACATCCTTCAATACGCCGTCGTACGGGTCATGCAACCAAAATAAACATTATGCAATCTGTTTCGATTGAGATTCTTGAAAACTTCAAAATGTTTTCAACAAGCGCCATCTTGTTGGTGCTAGACGCATTTGTTATTTTTTACATCAAAATAAATTGAAGCTGCAACACTGTGTGCTTAGAATAAAGAATAAGTTTTTCCTCATTCGAATTCAGCGTATAGCTTTTATTTTCCGAAATCATGTTTAGAGAGAGAGAAAATATGGAACGAATCTTAAACACAGTCATCTATCGCGAAACAAAAAATAAACAAATTTTGGTTCTGATCTGGGTTACGTGTTACGTGTAGAAGAGCTTCAAGAGCTCGTTAAAATTTATGTTAAAAGCTTTACGTATGAATGTTCAGAAAAGCTTGCAGAAGAGCTTGGTAAAGACTCAAACCAAAACCCAGTATATCACTTCGATAATAATTGAACTTTTTTCGATGTTTTGATCGCAAGCGGCTGTAAGCTCATTTCCAAAGGTTTAGTTTCGACAATACTTGGAATGTTTTTTCGGGAACACCAGATGTCGCAGTGAAAAAAATGTACTAGAATGTAATAGAATCTGATTAGAGAGAAAAGTCAAAGCAGAATAATGTCACCAAAATAAATTTCATGTTTCGTTGTGTTAGTCAAAAAATGTCTTGCAATTGGAAAACATCGACGTGCGTAATTACACTTTCGATGTAATCAAACAATAATAATTCATTAATAAATGCAGTCATCGGATTAGTGATTCTCATTCAATGAAGAGAACGAAAGAACAGCACAAACATCCTACGATCATAGTTTCAATAAGAGAAAATCCAAGTAAATTTTTAGTGTCTTGATTGAAATCGACTCGGCTGGCGGGTTTATCAAATTTATATTTCCAAATTTTGCTCACGGTGTTAGTTGTCATTGCAATGTCCACCGCGTTTTTGACTGCAATCGCAGTAATTTTATGCATTTTGTTTCGAATTTTGAATGTTAATTCTCAGGCGTATAAGCCAGTGCTATGGTGTTTTGATGAGAATTTCCTCGACTGCATCTTCAAAATAGCACCCGTACTTCGTGAACCGTAAGTAAATTTTTTAATGATTTTTTTATTGGAAACTGGTGTGACATAAATGGAAGTTCTTTTCATCCAAATTCACTAATTTTCAAAAAATTGCATTTTTTTTACACTGAAATTGCAACAGTTGCAATGAGAGCTACTCCCATTGATTGTGGAGAATTACAACGTTTCATCAATCATCAGCATTGTCAGACGGTGTAACGAAAAGAGACTCCCGAGTATATAAATTTGTAAAAAGTAATTAATTTGATGTCAATCACTTGCTATGGTTTATAATTTCACATTCCAATGAGTACGAAAACTAAGTTAAATTATCGATCAAAAATTATCTCTCTGCAATAGAAACAATCATTGGGTCTTTCCTTAATCTTGATGCCGACATATCTCGCAGCAAATTATAATAAATTAGCTCAATCATAAGTAAATGTTTACTTTCATTAGAAAAATTACATATTCTATCGGTCAAGGGTATACTGTAACGATTGAAGGTCGTGAACGGTTAATAAAAGAGTTTTATCGTTCGGTTCGTTGAATGGTATGTAAGCATGTGAATTACATGAAATTTTAAAAACATAAATGAAATGGTAGAATAAGTAATTCTGTTTAAAGGGTAATTTACACCTACTCGGTAAATGTAAACAAAGCGAAAACGAATTTCACTCTAAATAAATATTTTCCAATTGGCACTGTGAAAAATCTCATGTCCACCTCGTCTACGCCTTACGCCGACGTTTTGTTTCGCACTCATTAGCATGACAGGTTATACTACCGTCATATGGAAAAAAAACTTAGAGAAAATCAGCGAAAATGTTCAACGAATTTCGCCGACAAAAATCAAATCAGCGACAAAATTAAACAAAAACATATGCAAGGGACCCGTACGCATCAAAATAGATGTGGCAAACAGAACGTTTTTTTTTATAAGGATGGGGAAATCTTCATAGACACCCGGTCCTCCCGGTCCAAGGTAGTGTTGTATTCCCTTCTTCAATGACCTACCAACTAAAACGCCCTTCCTTACTCTCCATGCTCTCTTCTACCCGGAACTGCCTCACAGCATTACTTCGGGGAGGGGCTGTGCTTTCGCACCTACTCTCTCAGCAGCGCCGTATCTAGGGCGGGGGCGAGGGGGCTGAGATTTTCTCCGCCCCCCCCCCCCCTGAGGTTTGTTCCTTCCCTTCTGATATATATTAATGTTCGGAAGAAAATCTGCCCGTACGGAGAGGACGCTTTTATACTTTTTTCTTGAATACTGTTGAGCCTTCGACTACCTCTGAAACACAGCAAAATTTCTTTATATTTATTGAAATTCATGAGGAAGCCTTGAACGTTTCTGCGACCTTCAAAAAACAAGGTTTTGACTACTTATTCGATCGTAACTTCGAAAGTTCTTGACCGATTTTGCCCACCTTCAATCTCAATATTCCTTTTGAAACTACCTTTCAGGCAGACCTGATTAAAGTAGAGTAACGGGAGTAAATCCTCCGGGTCCGGGCCCGGGCGGTCATTTTAAGGGCCCATCCTATGGCTGAAAAAAAGAAAAACTCATCTAAACTTTCAAAATTTCAAACACCTTGATTCAGTAAAAAAACTAGTTAATGGCCTACAAACTTTCGCCTACGGCGTTAGATAAATACAAAATCAATCAATTATTGAAATTCTTACTTACAATAAGCCCTACAACCAAAAACTTTCACCTGCGGTAATTAAGTCGTTCTTCGATTTGTCTAATGAACAATAGAAAGTAGTCCCAAATTGTCGCCTGCGGCGCCGTACCCGATGCGGCTATTAAGCAATTCTTCGAATTACCTAAAAAACGAGGAAAAGCAGACCAAAGTTTTTGCTTGCGGCGCTTGTCTGATGCGGCGATGAAACAATAGACAATCTTTATGGTTTTCTGGAACTATTTTATTTAGATTATTCATACCCTCAATGTCCCAATTCCTGAATATTTTGCCTGTATACGGTTGACTAATATTTTAAATTTGCAATTAAAATTTCCTTAATTTTAGTGACGTCATCGTTTTAGTCAACACGTATAAGTTTTTCCTTGTTTTTGGTGATTAAGACACATGGTCAACTAATTGTGAAAGTGTGTGTGTGTGTCAATGTGATATATAAAATGTGAGGAGAGTATGACGTCATAGTCTCCTCGTTTTGGGATCGATTTAATTATTTTCCGGGAAATTGACAAATTATTTTGATAATGTTTAATGGGAAGAATTGTCTTCTTTAACGTATATTTTCACCTAAAAATAGTTTGAAGCTATTTTGAAAAATTCGCACATGTCTATTCTTCGATTTACCCAAAGAACGAGAACAGGCGGTTCAAAATTTTCGCCTGTTGCGCTTTGCATGAAAACCTTACTTGCACCAGTTGAACAAATTAAAAAAAAAATTGCATGCGGCGCTTGATTCAAACAAAATTTTTCTTTGACAGAGTAGAACTTTAACTTTTCTAGAAAACCAACTTCTTCCATAATTTTCGTGATTTTTTGACTTATTGGTTCTAGGGATCCTCCAGGTCGGCTCCTCCGATTCCTCTTCGTATATAGCGCCTGTAACCACGCTGGTGCCCCGTAGCGCAATATCGATAGGGTGACGCTTACTAGGAGCCCCCTTTTGCTGCTGCGCGGTCAAAGCCGTTTGGCATTATTCTGGCCAGTGCTGCGGTGGCTTTCATTGCCTTTTCGCACGTGTAGTCCACATGACTTTCAAAATTTCTGCGGTCGTCCAGGTATTTTAATTGGCGAGTGGATGTTTCTTCCCCGTCGATGTTCATTACGATCCGCTCAGTTTTTTTTCAATTGCTCACTAGCATGATCTCGGTTTTCTGGTGGGTCAGCTTCAGTTTCGCCGTTGACATCCAGTTTTCGACAGTTTCTAGCGACTCCATCGTAACTACCTCCACCTCCATCTTCGACGTTCCGGATACCGTGAGAATCAAGTCGTCGATAAAAGTAATCGTCTTATCGCATCCTGGCAGTTTCAGCCGTAGCACTGTGTCATACATTACATTCCACAGCGTTGGTCCTAATATGAATCCCTGTGGTACTCCAGCTGTGATGTCTACTGTCTTTTTCCCTTTTTACATTAGTATCGTACGTTAGCACTCGTCGCTCGAAGTAGCTTTTTAGCATCCTGAAGAGGAAATCGGGGACTCTCATTGCACGCAACGTCTTGGCTAACTCCATCTAGCTTGCGCTATTAAGGGCATTTCTGATATCTATCGTCTTTACAGCACAGAAGCGGTTACCCCGTATTCTTTGCTTCCGCGCCTTGTCGGCAATTTCTATAACTTTTTTAATGGCCTCAAGCATACAGGTCTATATGATGATGGCTTGTCTGGCGGTTTCCTTGGTTTTGGTAGACTCGAACGTATCTAAGTAAATATTGCCGTAACTTTTAAGTATATACAATAACCTCCACATTAAATTGAGCTGGAAATTGCAGAAAGGGTAGGAAGCAATAAAATAGCTTAAAATAAGCCCACAATTTAGAATCGACAGAGAGCAGGACACTGCAGCCCGAATCACTCAACATTTCTTCACTAATTTAATTTTTGTGATTTTCTGATGTCCACATATTTCATTCAAAAGCTTGAAGAACGATTTCTGTTCTAATTTCGCAGAGCTATAAGTGAAAAAGCTCCACAAACCACGTTTTTGACCACTTTTTCGACCATAACTTCGAAAGTTTTCGATCGATTTTGGCCAAATTCATTCTTGTAATCAATTTTTTGATTATCTTTCAGGAAAAGTTTTTGAAAATCGGATAAGATTTACTTGATTTATGTAGAAAAAACACGTTGGGCCCTAGTAGAGCCTCAGTTTTTGATCCCTGGCTGAGTCCAAAATCTCGAAATTAAAAAAGTTTCTTCCATAAATCGTCAGGCATGCAACAAAAGAAAAATTTATGAAAATCGGAAGGGATTTGCTCGAGTTATGTACAAAACCTCAAAAACCACTTACACGGCCCTAGCTCATTGGCCCTTGGGCCGACAGTGCCCAGGTTCAATCCAAAAAAAGCTTTTTCAATTATCCGTTAGCGAAGAAAAGTTTTTGAAAATCGCGGTGACAGACGGACGGACATTTTCTATATTGCTAATTCGTCATTTAAGGGCCATGATCGATGCTCCCCCCTACTCCCGGGTCGAAATTGTGGTGCATACAAACGCGTGTGGAAAAAGTGCGGTATCCTAGATACCGGGAAGTTTGGGAGCCGAAAAATCGGATACTGGGAAATTAGACGAAAAAATAATATACGACGCGACGCGTCGAAGAAATCGGGAAATAACTGAAAATCGGGAAATAGATAGAAGGTTAATATAGATAAATGGGAGCCCAAAAAATCATGTGGGCACCCATGCCCATACCCACTTTTCGATAATAACCACAAGAATTTTAAAACGCCCACGGCGGGCGCGGCCCTTGCCCACATTTTCGGGCAGACCACACACCTCACACCTTTACGTCTTAAGTCGTTTTCTTAAAATGACAATTCACAAACGTGTGTAATTGACACTCTACACGATTTTCTTAGATATCTTGGAGTCTATGATTGCAGGTGTGAAATGTGCTTTATTTTATTCAAATTGAAAACAATTACTTTCATGCAACAAATACTTTCGATTTAAAACTCGAAATAATGAACGATTCAAATCTGCACCAGCGAAAAGTAAATGCTCAAATTATGAATGAAAAACTACCAATGTGGTAGTGGGCATTACCTTAAAAATATTATGATCCCATGTCATGAACAACTTCTATTTTTTTCCACAAGCGAATTCTAATTAACTGTTGTTGGTTGATCAAAGCGAACAAAACCTCGTTAATCACTCCAGGCAAAGTGAAATGGAAAAGACCCGTACGTTTAATTGCAAAAAAGACACATGTGGTGCGGTTTCATTCCGAGTTATGTGTAATTAAAGTCCATTTCCATGCGGTTAGAGTGTCAATTTCGACATGTTATCTTCAACAAGAATGCAACATCTGAGTGGATAATAAAACGTTCTTTGCTTCAAGTCACAGAAACAATCAAACACAATATCGAACGCTTTTTTTCGATACAAATTTACTTTATCTAAATGCTGTTACATTGGTCGCCATATTAAACCAACGGCTATTAAGATTCAATACTGTACTTGCTTTACTTTTCCGGCGCTACAGCCCCGACATGTGGCCTTGGCCTGATAGAGAATCTTGCTCCAACGTCTCCTATCCTTTGCTACACTTTGCCAACTTCTTATTCCCAGCGCCCGAAGATCTGATTCGACGACATCTATCCATCGCGTTTTCGGGCGGCCCGCTCTACTTCGCCCTTCTGAATCGTTTCGGAATAGCATTGAGGGGGCTCTGTTTCTATCCATACGTGCTTAATGCTCCGCCCACCTCAATCGTTGGACTTTCACCACTGTCACCACCTTTCTCCTTCGGGCATCGCTCCAAAGATTGTACGTAGTATTTTACGCTCGAATATAAGCAGCAGCTGTACAGCAGTGTCTACTGCTGCTGCCTGCGTACGACTGACAAGATCCAAGTCGTCTGCAAAGCTTAGAACCTGGACCGTTCCATTCGCCATTGTCTCGTTGGTTTGGATTCCGGCACGCCTCATCGCAATTTCCAAAGCCAAATTGAAGAGTATGCAATACAGAGCATCGCCCTGCTTCAACCCTTCCATTACAGCAAAAAAATCAGACATGTCATTTTGCATGCTTGTTTGAAGTCGATGAAAAGGTGGTATGTCCGGACTTGAAACTGTCTGCCCTTCTGCAAAATTAGACGAAGAATGAAAATTTGGACTGTTGTTGAACGATCTCGTCTGAATCCACCTTGGTATTCCCCAGTGACATTCTCAGCACGTGGATTTAGCCTATTGAACCGCACTCGTGCATAAACCTTATATGCCGTGTTAAGCAAAGCTATTCCACGGTAATTTTCGCCCTTCTTGTGTAGAGGTAAAATGGCACCCTCTAACCACTGTTCGGGTAGCATTTCGGTTCAATACTGTAATAACAGTTTAACAACCTTCGACCTGTACAGCACCACTCACAGCTAACTCAACTTAGGTCGCCGTGAACTGAGGAAAATGTGTACAAGCGACGTAGGAATTATGTTACGCCGACGTATTATATCCACCGTGCACGTATAACTAACGCCTTGCACGTATTACGTGAGCTCATAACGTTCATTACGTATGGCATACTACGCAATACTTAAGTAAGGTTGATAATACATTCACCGCGTATATAATACATCGGCGACGTATATTATAACATAATGCCTACGTCGATACTCAGTGTGATTTGGTAAACTCCTACCCAAAGCCTGGATCCTTTAAACGCCTTCTGACACTCTTTGAAACTCATACAGGTAATTCAATTCGGAGACGAAATCTCTTTCTTATGCATCCAAGATATAATTTGACGATCTCCATTCGATTATTCCATCGAGTCACAATATTTCGATGTGATGTTTTTTTGTGTGCCTTTCCTTTGGGAACTTTTTTCCACCAATTTTATTTCGGAAGTTACGAAGTGTAGCAACCGAAATTCCTTGTAAAAATAAGTTTTCCGGTCAAAAAACTCCTCAAAAAATTAAGATAGAAATTTATACGCCGAAGCAAAGTTGTTCCCCATTTCATGCTGAACAACTTTGCTTAACGTCAGGTCACATCAGGCGACGAAAGAAGGCAGCCTGGTGTCAAAAAGTGGTGTAAAGAAAGGTTGGAGGTCGTAGCTAGTATGTTATGGGAACGTAAGTTTTATTTTTACACTTGGCTGTGTTCTTTGCGCGTTTTGGCAGTGCATGTAGAACGCAGCCTGGTGTCAAAATTCTTTCTATGAGGAATTTATAGCCACTGACTATTGGATTACAACGCACTAATTTTCAACTTGACACCAGACTGCTGCTGCCCTCTACATGTATGTTGCAATAGCTCAAGGATGCACTAATTTTCAACTTGACACCAGGCTGCTGCTGCCCTCTACATATATGTTGCAATAGCTCAAGGACGCAGCCTGGTGTCAAGTTAAAAGTTAGCGCGTTGTAAAGATTTTGCATTTACAAACACAGCGATGTTTTCCAATTTTTTATATAAGGCTGCCTTCTTCATGCACTGCCGAAACGCACAAAGAACGCAGCCTGGTGTCTAAATAAAACATACTTTCCTATACCTGCCGAAAATTTCATCTTTGTCTTACATCATTTTTTGACAGAAGCTGCCCGGCTTAAAATGCAGGCCTACAATGACTGCAATTTTTTGAAGGCTGGGTACTTTAGATCCAAGATTCAATGAGTTCAGGAACTAGAGAGTAGATCAATCTTGTTCCTGAACTAACTAAAATTTCGGGATCTTTCATTCAGTTCTAGAAAAATTTTAGCAAATTAGGCCTTCATTTTTATGCCACTACGTTCATCATCATCATCATCATCAAACTTTATAGACCGTTTATACCTTCCGGTGTGGGGTCTTTAAGCCGCAACCCGGTGGTCATTGACCACCCCCCTCCATACCCTTCTATCCTCTGCCAAGGAGATGGTTTGCTCGCCCAGTGAAAGCCCCCTACCTTCTAAATCTGATTTAATTGAGTCTATGAACCTTCTCCTTGGCCTACCCCTAGGACGTACACCCGGGACCTGTGCATTCAATATCCTCTTTGGGAGCCTACTATTACCCATCCTTTGAACGTGCCCGTACCATCTCAGACGACTAACCCTTGCCGCCTCCTCCACTGACCTAACCCCTAAATGTTCTCTGATGTCGTCGTTCCTGATATGATTGTCCCACTGTTCCCTCCGATTCACTTTTGCTATGCTCCTAAGAACCCTCATATCTGAAACCTCCAAGTCATGCACAAGGTATCCGCAGTCCACCCAACTTTCACTACCATATAAAATTGTTGGCCTGAAGATTGATCTGTGAATAGCTACCTTTGTGCCACTACTTAATTCCTTCCTGTTAAACACATGAGACCTCAACTGACTGGCCACCGCATTTCCCATTCTCCTCCTTTCCTCAAATTCCCTAACTAACTTGCCATCCTCTGAAAACATGGCTCCTAAATATTTAAACTCAGAAACCTGTTCCAACTGCTCCCCATTTAAACTACGTTAAGTGCAAAGATTTCTATCTCAAATTTGGGAAGAGTTATCAAATTTAAACCGGAAGAATTACATTTTCAAGAAATGTCGACTTCAACCCTTTGCAACTTCCGCAATAAAATTACTGGGAAAAAAGTTCCCAAAGGAACATTGTTCCCTATTTCATGCTGAACAACTTTGCCTTAGCGTAAAAATTTCTATCTCGAACTCCTAAGCTACTATTACCAAATTTCACTCTGTGAGACCGGACCGGCCGGACGTTTTTCACGTTTACAAAAAAGTGTAAATTGAATCACACTTAATGGATATTTTTTGTAAACTAAAATTTCGAAGAAAAAAATGTGAAATGTGCACTGAACTACCAGCCACATCAACTGTGCTCTGTTGTGTGTTGACTGGGCCAATAGTCTGACCTTCGTCTAAACATGAAAAATTTGATTTCCTTCCGATGTTCATGAAAACATCAAAAGTACAAACGTTAGAATAAACGCATCAAATCCCATGACTCTGTATTCCTACGGGCCTAAGAATTGGTCTCACTTAAGTCAAATTATCGTAGCGACATAAGAAAACTTTCAACTGATTCACGTTGTGCTAAAAACCATAAAAAAAATTACAACAAACGCTTCAAATGCGCTGATGATATTTGATGACATCATCAAAAAAAAATTGTGTGATTTTTCATGCTTGACCGTTTCCTTCGCACTTATATTTGCAAGTAATTTAGTTGGGAGTCTAACAAACCGCCAGTTATTTTATTGAGAATTTCAGAAATGTTCTCGCTTTATCGTCACTTTTATTCAAAGATGTCAGAGTCAGATATCAAAAGAGTTGTAGATTTGATCATTTGAAAGAGTCTTGTTTGGCAGCACTGAAATTCGTCAGTGTGCGGTCTCTTTCAAATGTTTTCCAAAGGATGAAGGTCCCTAAGCTTCTACAAGTGGCCCCCTCTAAATCTTGAAAATTTTAGTGCCGATCGGTTCTCCATGATGTCCTCAACATTTTAGGAAATTTTCAGCCGAAACGAATTTTTTAAATTTTCCATATATTTTTTCATGTAAAATGCTTAGGGACCTTCCCCCTTTGTTTTTGACTCGTAGAAAGTTTGCTGCATGAGCCGAAGGCGAGTGCTGTAACACTACAAGTCATAATAGATTTTTGGTAGCACTTACGTACGATTTTTTACATGCTGATGCTCAGTAAATGCGTTTTCCGAGTCGCTTGCGACGAGGTAATGACGCATTTACCAAGCAGAAATATGTAAAATTATTTTCAGTCTTCAGTTCCAGCAAATTTTTCGTTCGTAGTGAAGAGTCCACTCCGGCCGAAAAGAAGTCATGAAGCTTCATAACATTCAATGAAAAAGCTTACATTTTCAATTAAATTACTGGCGTTTTATGCATATCCATTCATTAATTGTACACACAAGCAATTCATCAGAAAAATTTTGACTGAATTTACAATGTTCCACTGACGAATATAAATCTCTCAATTCCAGTTTGTTTTGCTTGATTTAATTCGCTTTGTTAAAATAAAATTTGAAAAATTCGTTGTAGGAAGTGTTTAACGAATTGGTCGTTTTTTTTATGCACGCAAATGTAGGATGTTGGTATTAAGCGTTTGGCATAAAATAATTTGGTTTTGTGCCAAGTAGTCTTAAGGCTCCAGTAACGATATCCAAATATTATTATTTATTCATTCAGTGACACAATTTCGTTGTGTACATTCTATTGTCTAGGGGCACGAATTGTTTGCAGAAACCAGTTATGGACAAGCCATTCCGGTTACAACACACACTTTGACCGATACTAGACTGTCAGAAATGACCGTTCCACTTCTTTGAGCTAATTTTACCTCGGAAACGTGTATTCATACAACAAATAATTGAATTCGAGAAATACCAGCGGGACTAATGATCGAAAAAAATTCGTTTCGTTATCTTTTATTTTTGGTAATTAAACCGAAGAGAATTGATTCTCGTGAACCATCGAAGGCACGTCGTTGTAACAGAAATTGCTTATGAGTTGAATTCTAGTTGAAACAAATGACGTAGTGTTCTGATTAAGGTTTGATTCTGAACACCCCCATTTCCATTGATTTTATCGAAACTTCTCTCACGATGTATCTTGTTCAATATTCAACTTTCTTTGATCAAAGGAACTACCGTAAATTAGGTTACATTTGGTACAATGACATTATGTCTTTATGTAAATGCTACAATGTAAATGCTAAGAACAATTCAAATTAAATTTTCTGTTGGTGGTAGATAATACTTTTTTGTCGCAGTGTGTTTAATTGTACAAGTTTATCGTTGGGCGTGAGGTTGCAATTCAAATTTTTTTTCGCCGTCTATTTAAACAGGAAGTTTATGATTTTTCTCCTTACATCGTACCGTACCCCCTTCAGACTAGGTTTTTCCAGTTCCACGTAAGATTTTGATTGGAATCGATCGACTAAAGTTTTGGAAGAAGATTTGGTGGTTTTTGGACACGTACGACGTACAAAGGTCCTATACGTTTGCTAAAACCAATTTTAGCAGTAAAAAAATGGCTGTCTGTCCGTCGCCACTTTTTTTCCAAACGGCTTAACCGATCACCCTAAACTTTTTCCCCCTAAAAGGTATATGAGTCTCATAATTCAAGTTCAAAGATCAAGTAACTCCGGAGATATGGTCGAAGAAGTGTCCAAAAAGAGCACTGGGACCAATGGAATGGACGAGATTGAGTTTCTCGGCCATATATGTACGAACGCAGATGACTTTCCTCTATATTTGCTTAACTATGCAATATGGAGATTTAATGACAAAGGCAAAGTTGCAGAGAATAAAATTTTAGAAAACACCTTTTCTAGGGTTTTAGGGAAAAGTATCCCAATCCTGGGGTATGACCACTTCTAGAATTGGGAGGGATGACCCATATCTCTGGAATCTGGAACTCTAGCAGTTCGGAAGTTACTTCCAAAGGCAAAGTTGTAGAGAATAAAATTTTTGGAAACATGTGTTTCAGGGTTTTAGGGAAAAATTGCTTAATCCTGGGGTACGACGATTTCGAGAATTGGGAGGGACTCATATCTCTTTAATTATGGCAGATAGAAAGTTGCTTCTCAAGACAAAGCTGTAGAAAACAAAATTTTAGAGAACACGTGTTTCAGGGTCGTAGGGTCAAATGGCTCAATCCTGGGATATCACCACTTCTACAATTGTGAGGGATGACTCATATCTCTAGATCTATCAGAGTTAGACAGCTGCCTTCAAAGACATAGTTGTAGAGAATACAATTTTAGGAAACACGTGTTTCAGGGTTTTAAGGCAAAATTGCTTAATCCTGAGATACGACGATTTCGAGAATTGTGAGGAATGACTCATATCACTTTAATTATGGCAGATAGAAAGTTGCTTCTCAAGACAAAGCTGTAGAAAACAAAATTTTAGAGAACACGTGTTTCAGGGTCGTAGGGTCAAATGGCTCAATCCTGGGATATCACCACTTCTACAATTGTAAGGGATGACTCATATCTCTAGATATATCAGAGTTAGAAAGCTGCTTTCAAAGGCAAAGTTGTAAAGAATACAATTTTAGGAAACACGTGTTTCAGGATTTTAGCGAAAAATTGCTTAATCCTGAGATACGACGATTTCGAGAATTGGGAGAGATGACTCATATCTCTGAAATTATGGCAGATAGAAAGTTACTTCTCAAAACAAAGTTGTAGAAAACAAAATTTTAGAGAACACGTGTTTCAGGGTTATAAAGTCAAATGGCCCAATCCTGGGATATGACCACTTCTAGAATTAGGATGGATGACTCATATTTCTAGAAATATCAGCTGCTAGTTCGAGTCTTCTTGCAAAATCTATTCTCATACATATATGGGTATTTGTTTATGTTTATAGCTTAAGTTCACTTGTAGAACATCAAGGAAGAGGATCAAATAGTTGATTGGTAAAGGATGATTGATATCCTGAAACTGATGTCCGCTTTACACTTTATGCTTTTCATTGAAGCTCGTATCGAACTAAATAAACTCACTGTTAGGACTAGGAGGAGCTTGTTGTGCCGAGCAGATAATTTCGCGAGTATATCTTTAAGCTGGAGGTATTTGCGGCCTTCGTCGGTGTTATACAGTTGAACTAGGCAGATGCTATTCGCGAGGGGTCTGCGGTGAAGAGCCCTAGAATTACTGTAGTCTCAGTATTATTGCAGTAGACATTTGCCCTGGAGTCCACTGTTATTATAAAAATAGTTGGACAAATAGTAACTTCGTTTGGATTAGACATTGAGAAAGGAGTTAGTGTGTATAACCTACAATCAGGGTGGCTTATTATAAAATATAAATCTAACAGCAAGTGTAGTAAGCAATTTGTTTGATTATCCCATAACAGTTACTACTTATCAAGAAAATGAAATACAGCAATCTCTCAAAAAATTCTTTTTCTTTTTCAATAATTTTTTAAAACTTAAACAGCTGGTAAAACATTATACATGTCGACAACTTTACTCTATCTTCTCAAAACGAAACGTTGATAAATTGTTAGAGAGGTCATCGAGGCGAAAGCCACTAGTGGAATTGTTGGTACAGCTTCTGAATGAAAGGAAATCAGTGGCACCAAGGTGACTATTGGTTGTCTCATTGAGTGGTCTCTCTTTTCAAAAACTAGCACTAAGTTTAACCTTTGCTTTTGCTCGAAAAAGAATATTGCTACTCGATGTGAAGATCCTGTGGATAATTTATATGCGTTTATGTGCAAAGGAAACAATTACAGATCCCAAAGAGTTTAATGGCTACTCCAATAACTGTAATCGCGCTGTGGCTTTCCAAAGAATTATCCATTCGAAACAACCGCACAAAAAAACACTGAAACGTTATCGTGGCATAATTGCTTTAAAAATGTTATCTCTGTTTGTGCAAACTTTGAGCTTCGACGCGTTACAATTGTACACATTCACAGTCAACATAGCATGATGATTATAAATGTAAAGTTGGAATAACTCTTGATATCAGCAATCGAAGAAATGTTATTTAATTGAAGGGGTCAACTCGTTGGTATTGTCACGGGTGAATTATTTACTATTGTAGATAGTCATAACTAATTGGAAATGTTTTGAAATTTACATTTTTAATTGAATTAGTTCCGTTGACTTTGTAGTCGCACTGTAAATGAATATTTCGAGTATGGGAGTGAAATATTCATTATCAGTAACTTTGTTCGCCTAAAACTAGATTCAACTTTATAAAAACAAAAAAAGTTCGTCAAGCTGTATTTTCATACAGACATTACACAATGCGATTTGCATCACAGGCAATATATATTGGGTAATCGACTTATAGCAAAATTTTTAACTTATGGGCCATTCCACTCAAATGTTGAAAATAGAAAAGTTTTTGCCCTGGGAACCACGTTTTCCGGTTAAACTGTTCGTCTGACAATCTTTTTTTGTATGAGAGACATATAGAAAAGATTTTTCCTGAAAATTGTTTCATACATTACGACTCTAGTACCTTCAAACACTTCAGGAGATTGAAACGGTTCCCAGGTCATATACAAGATTCATTGCATGGAATTGCCCTTATACTACTTATAACTATAATGCTCGCAGCGGTAGCGGAGGGCGTGACGCAGTCCCCACACCCCATAAAAGAAGTCCACAAACTCAAAAAACGCCATACAGAAACCTTTGGGACAAGGAGCCATATACGCGAACTTTTAAGTTTTTTCCCCCTGCCCCCCCTCCCCCTCCAAATTATTTAAAAAAAACTATGTCGCAGCAGACTGAGATATCAAGGTTTGAAAATGACATTTTTCTGTGGATATCCGATTTTTCTATTGTTTTCATTATTACACTTACGGAAATATATATTTGTATCAAATAGAATTTTGTACTTCTGCGCAGGTTTTTAACACCGTGAAAACCTGCGCAGAAGTACAAATTTCTTTTTGATGCAAAAATATGTTTCCGTGAGTGTATGAAAACTTTTTTCTGATCTGTCGGTTTCTATCTATGTTCTATCTACCTATCTGTTAATAATTTTCGATCTCGAGAACTCGACAGCCGATCTTTTTGAAATTTTCACGGAACGTCAGTTTCGGCCCCAAATGAAAAATTTTATAGGTTCCTTTTACGGGAAAACCCTGAGAAAGTCGTGGCATGTGAAAACTTGGTCAATTTTGATGGTTTTTTAGGTAATGCTTGGAGGTTTCAAATTTTAGTTGGTTTCTTCGAAACGGTTATAGAGTTTGGTCAGGAGAATTTTTTGGGATCTTAAGAAAATATCTGCCAGCTGTCAAAGCGGCACCATATTTGATTCTGTGAATACTCAAAAATGCTATCTTCTGAATTAGAATACCTAGACAGTTGATTTATTCGGGAAAGTTGTTGAGATTGGCGAGTAGAATGGCGGCCGGCTGTCAAAGTTACGCCACATTGGATTTTTTGCTATCTTTTGAATTAGAATAACTAGACAGTTGGTTTCTTCGGGAAAGTTATAGAGAATTGCGCGAGAATTTTTTTTTCGGAGAAAAATTCTTTTCCGAGAAATTTTTTTTTTCACTTTCAGTTTTTACATGCAAAAATTTAAATTCACCCTACGCAATAAAAAATAAAAGTCAAATTTTTGCAGCGGAAAAACTGAAAATACAGAAAATATTTTTCGTCATTGGGTCCGACATTTGTGACGCATCGTACTTTTGTTTTAAAGAAAGCGCTGTAATTTTTTCAGAATTTACAACTTTGAACACAAGATTCCATTCAAACAAATTTTTGCGCATTATGAGCGATAGCGTCACCTCAGACGATATCATTAATTTTGGAAGCGGACTTACGGACTGCGTTTTAAGAGGTTTTTGTATGCGATAACATATAAGTTATAAGTTAAAAATTGTAAGTTGTAAGTTACAAGTCAAAGGATAAAAGTTATAAGGTTGATGATGATTTTGATCATTCATCATCAATTATCATCAATAATAATCGAGCATCAATCAATCATCAAAAATAATCATCAATCATCAGAATAATCATCAATCATCAAAAATAATCATCAATCATCAGAAATAATCATCAATCATCAGAAATAATCATCAATCATCAAAAATTATAATCATCAATCATCATTAATAATAGTCAATCGTCATTAATCTTTTTACTTACATGTATATTTTGACTTATAACATTAAACTTATAGTTTATTTAAATATTTAACTTTTAACTTGTAACTTATATCTCGGTGACCTTATGCAGCAGTCACCTTTTTCCAATGAAGAACAATGGTAAAAGTTGGTTAGTACATAAAGGCGTTGAATAGTCGTAAGTTAGAAGTTTTGCTATAAGTCGATTTGTCCAATCTCTCTAATATCAAAAATCGAGTTTTTACGAAAAATTTTTATACGCATAAGTTATATTTTTTTTCTATACGTCTCCATCCCAAACTCTCTAATATATTCATCGCTTAAATAGTAGTTTTCTTAACGCATGTAAAATCTTTTTACTCGCTGGACCCTTCGAAAACTCGTTTTCCTTCACGGCACCTGCTCTAAAACTCGTTTCCGAACGTATCTAAGTAAATGTTGCTTAAACTCTTAAGTATAAACAATCACGCCCACATTAAATTGGACTGGAAATTGCCGAAAGGGCAATATTGAAAAACCCGTAAGTAGCAACGACACTAAAAACCTCTCCATACCTTGAAATAGGCCTAGAATTTAGGGCTTACCTGAAGCACTTGGGAGAAGCATGGACAAAAATGTTTGCCTCTTTTTTCTTTACAAAACTGCTCAAAAACCTTATCATTGAAAGAATAGAGAGTTCGGGCAAAGCCAAATTTATAACATATATAGGTATTTGTTTACGTTATTAGTTAACATTATAAGTTTACAGCCCAGATCAGTATTGTAACTGATCCAGACCAGTACTGATCAGTTCCAAAACTGATCCGTATCAAAACTGATAAGTTTCAAAACTGATCTGGGTTAGTAGTTTTGAAACTAATCAGTACTGATCCACATCAGTTTTTAAACTGATTATCGTTATGTCGTTTATTAACTGATTATTACGTATATGATTGTTATATGATTATTACGTTTTAAAAGTGATCAGTACTAATTTATATTAGTTTTCAAACTGATCAGTACTGATCCGTATCAGTTTTAAAACTGATCAGTACTGATACTGACCAGTTTTGAAATTGATCAGTATTTATCAGGATCAGTTTCGGAACTGATCAGTACTGCTTCGGATCAGTTTTAAAGCCGATAGCTGATCAGTACTGATCTGGGGCAGTTACAATACTGATCTGGGCTATAAGCTTATAACTCGTACCGTAAACTTGTAACTTGTTACTTATAAATTATAACTCATAGCTCGTAACGTAAACTTATGACTTGTAACTTTTAACGTAAACTTATAACTTATTACTTATAGCTTTATGTATATGTTATAAATTTGGCTATGAGTCGCTTTGCCCAAACTCTCTAATATTCACGATACATTACAATTACACCTACTAACCAAAGGTTCCTACACACATTTTCTGAAGCGGGGCCATTGGGTGCAAGAGAATTTAAAGAAGAAATAAGTAAAATTTTTAGTTTCTTTCCTAGAAACCTGTTTTTTTATGGCGAGGCCCGTCACAACACCAAAATATAAGTTAAACAATTATTCTGTTTTACAGGAAATATACCGTGCAAATGTAGTGTATTTAATTTTAAATCTACAACAAAAACAACTGAAACAATAAAATGAACTCTGAATTACATTTGTCATCAAAAAGAAGTATTTTTAAGCTTAAAACAATAATAGTTTTGAAATTCGTATTTTGCAAATTAGTAAAATAAACAGAGCTTCGTTTTGTAATAGTGTAACCGACTTTTTTTGCTTATCTACAAATGCTGACGATGACGATATACATTTTCATTATCACATCATCGTATCGTGATAGCGTTGACAACTAAAAGTTTTCGTATTTTTATCAGATAAAGTCTAAAGTCCGTTGATGGAACGAGGAAAATTTACAAATTTTACGGCAAAATCAATAATCTCCGTTAATCCAACTTCTTCCAAGAATGATGTTAAATTATTCAAATGAAATGGTTGTTTATTTCAAACAATTTCTTCGTTCTTTAGTCACAATACCGAAATGAGACAAATGAAAACGTAGTTTGTTTACCAATTGAATCATTTGTGTGAATCACTTTATTGATATTGGTTGATCCAATAGATAAATAGAATTTATTATTAGACTACTAGTTAGCTATTACACGTGCATTTTTTTGAAGTTTTTTTTTTCGATTCAAACGAATATTTCTTTGGCTACAATTATATCAAATCATAGGGTGGTGTAGGTGATGTTAAGGGTGGTAGCGTTTCTATGCGAAACCTGTTTTTATTTGACTCGTGTGGCTATTTTGGCCCCTGTTGTTGTAGTTCAAGTTGATCCAATTAACTTCTGAACAAAAAATTGTTTATCATTCATCGCTAATTACTAGGTGTATTTAATACAGCAAGTCGTTATGCCATTTCTATGTTGATTCGAACTTACCCAACTATTTCATTGTTAGAAACTCTTTTTTTCTATGGAGTTGTTACAGTTGGACATCTTGGTTTATTTTCCGCTTGGACGAATATATTGTTAACTTGACTTTTTTCTTCCTAATTGTTGTTTTTTTCAAACATATCACATCACAGCAAAAAGTAGCTTTGCGCGATGTATGGAGTACGGGTAGCCAAATTTTTGTGTGTGAGTTGAGAGTTGAGAGGGTCCGGCATTTGTGACGCACTTTTTTAATCAAATGTGAAAATATTTCAGAAGAGTTTTTTACGCTCCGAAGCTGCAAGCATCACCCAAATTGATATCAGTTGTTTTGGAAGAAGGGACGAGGACTTGCGTCACATTTCCCTTTTAAAAAGGGTTTTCGTTGTGATAGGGGCTGACCAATTACGTAACACTCGAGGGGGAGGGGGGGGGGTCAGAGAAATTGTTACGGTTTGTTACACCGGTAGGGGGGGGAAGGGTCAGGGTATTTGTGGCAATGTTACGTAACAAAGCTATGTTAACGAAAATTTATATTTTTCACTGAATTTTTTAAATTTTGTAACGATCTCTCATGCTAAAGATCATCTTAGAGTTGCAATCGGAGTAGCTCAAAAGACTGTTTGAATTGCAAACTGGTGGCCATGATGGCAATTCAAACTGTCTTTTGAGCTATTACGATTGCAACTCTAAAATTCATATCAAGAACTTATTCAACAAAAAGCTAAAGATCATTTTCACATAACGGATCGCACTGAAAACTGGCCCACAGATAAATTAACATTACGAAGAAATTCATCTTAGTTCAAAGTCGGTTGCTCTCAAATCGTTTTGTGAGAACGTTTTCTAATTTATGCACTTTCATCTGGGTGACGTTTTTGACATCATGAATGTACTTGAAAGTATTTTTTAAAAATATTTTTGACTTTTGTTACGTAACATAGGGAGGGGGGGGGAGGCTCAAGAGATTGTTATGCGATTTGACACCGAGGGGGGGAGGGGTCTAAATCCGTAATTTAGGGACAGCCCCATATCAGTTCCTTTGGAAGTAGGAAAATTGTTTTTGATGAGTTGTATATAAGATTTTTTTCGAGCCGCCGCAGCCACTAAACAGAAGCGCGGCGGCTACTACTTCCATGGACAAAAATGATCCCCTCAACTTACAATGAAGGAATTTATATTTTCAACATTCTACACATTCACTCGTTTTATCGTTTTCAGCTGTTTTGCCATTATTATAACAATAAAAAAAATCTGAAAACGATAATACATGTGAATGTGTATAATGTAGAAAATATAAATTCCTTCGTTGTACCTGCAACATATCAAAAGTTTTTGCTGAGCCTCTGCCTTTTTTTTATACTTTTTTGGGAAATTTTGATTTCAATACCTCACAGCGCTCATGACCGGCTGAAAAGAATGTCATTGTGTTACATTATTCGAAACTAAAAACATTTTGTTCTACCCCTTTCTTGTTGAGCGCCAGGAGGGCCCTTATCAGGGTAGCCCTAGTGTATATCTCAGCCATCACACTTCGAAGAAAATACAAATTAGTGCCAAAATGAAAGTATTGGAGCCTCATAAACATTGAAATTTAAAAGTAAAAATGTTGCTGAGCAGACAATCCAAAATTTCGAATTTTCAACTTGTCTGGAAATAGATGCCCTTCATGATAAAGTTTACTATTAAATTATTATTTGGAAATTTGTTATATTTTTTTGGGAAATTTTGGGAATTTTTGGGAAATTTTTGGTAATTTTTGGGAAAGTTTAGTGAATTTTGGGAATTTGTTCCCAAATAATAGGCTTCGCTACACACACAGCCCAACAACTTTCCCTTTGACACCAAACCTCTATCTCGAACACCCAACATTGTCTCATACAAAATATGCTACCTTTCACATACATATGGACTTTATATGGCGCCT
>CM055403.1:185430543-185453404 GCA_029228625.1 Pseudolycoriella hygida | reverse complement strand
AGCCGAAGGTTTCTGCAAAATTTCAAGAAAAGTTATCGAGCCGTTTTCGAGCGGCAGCCAAAAATGTCGTTTGGAAATGATCATTTTCTAAAGGTCATAACCGGATCCACTGAAATGATTTTAATGAGTAAAAAGACACTTCGCCTTAGAATTTTCCGTGGAATCCGGCAAAAAATTTTTCCGAGAGGGAAGTCAAAACTTAGCTGTACGGTTCCAAAGTCTATGAAAAAAAATTTTCTCAATTTTTTGGTCGTATGTGGACTTGCGTCACGGGCGTTTTCCCCATGAGTTACTTATTTGATGTGTGGTTTTCGACCCGGTCAAAGCTAGACAATTTTGTGAACAGTAGGGTATTTAACACGAGTTGACGCCATATTCTCATAACTCACATTTATTTTCGCTATTTATCGTTCCGTTACGGCTTGTTTAATTGATAAATAAAGTGTTTGTAAATCTGCTGGCCATATGGGAAGTTATTTTTCTAGATGTCAATTTTTTCAATGTATTTGTTTTTTCTCCTTATCATGCTTTCGTCGTAATGACTTAAAGTTGCCCACGGTTTACATACAGACTCAGAGTTGCCAATCGCACACCGTTAAGAATAGCATAAAAAAAGTGAGGGAAAAAAATGCCGTGTCTGCGCTCAAAATTACGACTTTTTCAAAAATAAAAATTTTTGTGAAAAATCGGTCAAAGTTACCCTCTTCTACGGTACTTCAAACATAAAATTATATATTATTGCTGTTGTTTCTGGTGTAGCTATGAACTTCACACTTGTTAAGGAATTTACTATTTCACCCAGAGTGATTTTTACTTTGCACAAGTGCTACGTTTGCAGCTCAAGCCGATGGCGAGCATGAATGAACACGAGTCATAGTCGAATTCGGTAAAAAACATTAAGAGCAAGCAAAAGTGAAGTTTGTAGCACTTTTCACTCCTTTTAAGGAATTTTCTCACAGCACCCCGCGAAAATGACAGTTCTGCCGAGCAAGGCATAAAAAACTTAGTGAGGAGAATTTGTGAGAGAAAATATATGAAAATCTCTCATCTGACCACGTCGCTAAGTTATTTATGCGTTGTAGGGCAGAGTTGCGGTAACTTTAATTTTCGCGAGGCTTAGCGAGTAAAATAACTTACACAATGGTTTGGAGGTTTTCATTTTCACTCGTGTGGTGCAATCCCCACTCGTCAAAAAATACGTCCAAATTATTTGAAAATAATTCTTCAGAACGTATGCTCAGCCAACTATGCTACCTGAAATAATTTTTGTAAGTGGTTGTAATTCATCCCGCTGATTCGCGAAAAATGTAAAAATGCGATTTTTGTTAAATTACAACCACGTGCAATTCAGCGCGTTTTCTTTACATTGTTATAATGCAATCGCATACTTGAGACCTTGCTTAATACAATCCGTCTATGTAGACGACTTTTTTTGTTGATTAGTTTGAAGGGCACCTTAGTGAAGATTCTGTCGATAATTTATCTTAACAGAAACCTATCTTATCCGACTTGTGGCTCCATTCATAAATTGAGATATTTGGGCGAAAACAATTAAAAGCGAATGATCTGCGTCAATTATCTTGTCCAAAGAAACGGTGCCAATTCGTCAACAACATCGGCTGTTCATTTAGAGAAAAATTTCATTCAGAAATTTATTTTTAACTCCCATTGATTCCCATTGATCTTTTGTGTTATCATTGCAGATGAGCACTTCAGTTTTATCAATAAAATGATTGAAACCTACGAATGTGCTCTTCGTTTTTATTTTTATCGTTTACAATCAACTAAATAATTTACAATTGTGTTTGATGTTTACGTAATTTTCCAATTCATTCAACAAAATCATAATTATTGCTTGCCCGATTACAAATCAATAAGTTCACGATAAATATTTTATAAATCAACAATTACGCTAGAAATTCCAAACGTTCATATAATTTGTTTTCTTTCGTTTGATGTTTCGGTAATTGCTTCCGATCAATGTATTAGAAGACAATTGCCATGGGACGACATAATTAAGGACTTTGGTGGCTTGTCATTTTTTTTGTTCATGGACGGTCGTACACAAAGATAATTTTGTAGTTAAGACAATTAATTACAGGTTAATAAAACTCATAAGCTACCAGCAATCGTAGCCATTTTACGAAACTAGAGGAAATCAACAAATTCAACTTTAAAAAAAATTCTGTAGAAATAAATTAGCAAAACGAGATTTTTTTTCACTTGAATAAGACAGCCAGTGAGAACATAGAAACACACAGTTCATTCACCCTGGACATTAAAAATGAAAAAAGTTTTAAAAGTCACTTCGAAATTATTTTATTCAGGGAATTCATTTACCGACGTTTTTTCATTTACCGGTAAACGGTAAAGGCGGTAAATTGGACAAAAATTAGCGGTAAAAACCGGTAAATTTGATTCGCATTTGAAATGTCTAGTGGGGTGACCACCTTCACCGGTAATTACCGGTAAAAAATTTACCGGTTGAATTCCCTAATTTTATTTACCGTACAAATCTGATGATTTATTTCAGATGAAATATCACTGATAGACTTCTTCTAAATTCTCAGATTGTTGGAAACACCCCATTACAGCTGCAGCGTTTCCCTTTTGCATTGCCACCCTAATACGTTGCTTAAGGAAGCTCTTAGATCTTGGTTCGTCAGTTTTCAGTGCAATCATTTTCCCTAACTTATTGAAAAATTTTAAAGCTTACCGCACCATGGTCCCATAGTTTCAACCGCGAAGAGTACGAAATGGAAATTTCTCTCAATTAATGACTTGTATTTGGATGTTCTACGATTTGCTTTGTCGTTGCGTTGGCTGCTTTACCCGCTACTTTCGAGCTAAACTTCAAGCTACTAGCGCCGAGCGTGTCAGTGCAAGTAGCATGCTACACGAGATATTGGCCTCTATACCACGAGATCAAACTAGTGCCATCCACTCTTTTTCCGTCTTTCTTGAATAAACCTGGTGGTTCCAATTTCGCAGGCACATTCGCTGTCACTAGAGTTCTTTTTATTATATTGTTTAACTCTGAGTGTCTTGACCATCTCCCAGCGCTCTTCTTACACTTTAGACCATGTCGGCCTTTTCTGTCTACACTCGCACCACAAACCCACTCGTGTGGCGTACAAATGTCGATGCCCAAACCTGCCCTACAACGCATAAAAAACTTAGCGACGTTATCAGATGAGAGCTTTTCATATATTTTCTCTAACAAATTCTCGTCGCTAAGGTTTTTATGCGTTGTATGGCAGGCCAATCATTATTCGAAATGAGTTGTTGTCTAGAAGAGTTCCGATTGTTCTTGAGGGGAGAGCATGCAGCCATGCAAATTGAATTATCGCCTCACAACGGTTTGAACTACCACCTCAGCAAGATGGGAATGATTACAAGACAAGCCCGAGTTGCAGAAGATGTGGATTAGAAGCAGCGAGGCATTTTACATTTACTTGCCCGGCTGTAAAGTGTCTCAGAACGAAGATCTCAGGAGACTTCTGTTTGATCCCTGAGGAACAACATTTTAGTCTCAATATTGCAAAGTTTACTGATAAGCGTTACAAATGCGCGACGAAAATCCATGGCATATAGACACGAACTATGAGAGATGTCTACCGTGTCAAAATTGTTCCTGTTGTTTTCAGCAGTGACCGGCATCGCGGCGAAGGGTTGAAGGCTATTCTCCAAAAAAGCGAAATCAAATGAAAATTTATTTAGGCTGCGGCGGAGCGTTTGACTTTAGGTGTCTGCGTCATCAGCCGCAAATTTTGGCTGCGGACACATAGTTGTTAGCCACTTTTCCGAAGGCAATTTGCACGGCTGACTTACAGGAGTCTAGTTTAATGATTGGACATAATTTTTGACTAAAGATTCTGATATGACAAAAAACTTAAGGTGTTCTTGATTAGACTCGCCTCAACTGAACAAAGCGTTTGTTAGAAAAAGACAGATATAGTTGGTTTCTTTCTGACCAACGCTTTAGCCTAGAAGAACAAAAGTCTAGACACAATTTTTTTGAACAACGTTCGTCGCAAACGTTGCTCTACATAAAATTTTCTACCAATTGAAAAAAAGAAGTTGGTCTCAAATGAAAGATACAGTCACTAAATTCAGCAGAACGAAAACAACGGAACGCCATTACTGATGCGCCAGCACATGTAAAGTGAACGAGACCCAAAGCTCTCTCTTGGGAGCTTCCTCATGTTAAATAAGAAAACCGCCGCTCGCTGGGACCGAACTCGAGTCACCTCACGTTTCTGTCCACGATCATTCTCGTGAGCTAAATTGTTCATACATTATGCACAGCAATTATCGTACATGCTGGTAGTGCCGATTATTTTTTTTATGCTATGAATTTTAAGGCAGCCTCATCTTCGTGTCTAACTACACTGGTTTGATAGCTTGTATAGACAGACTGTCAGAAAAAAAAGTTCATCAGGATCAAGCTGCCTTCCCAAGATACAGCTTCTGGAATTTTCTCTATGGAAATGCCACTTTGCTCTGACAGTCTGTCTATATAAGCTATCAAACGAGACATGAGATGAGGCTGCCTGCTAGTAGCTCCAGAGCAAAGTGGCATTTCCAATGAGGAAATATGAGAAAACTCCTAAGAAAGAGCTTTGGGTCGTTGATATGAGAGAGCTCGAAAGAGAGAGCTTTGGG
This sequence comes from Pseudolycoriella hygida, assembly GCA_029228625.1. NCBI lineage: Eukaryota > Metazoa > Arthropoda > Insecta > Diptera > Sciaridae > Pseudolycoriella > Pseudolycoriella hygida. Next base: position 185,448,739 of record CM055403.1, on the reverse strand, counting down.
TCTCGTTCACTTTTCATGTGCTGGCGTATCAGTAATGGAGCGGAAGCAAAACGTCGACTTGCAGTACTATTTTCTTCACATCTTTGGACCCGTACGAGTTCCAATGCGTTTACCAATACGCTCGTAACCAGTCGACTTAAGGTTAAGGGAAGTAGGGAGGCATCGATCATGCACCCTAGATGCCAAATCTGCCGAAAAAAATTTTGTCCGTCCGTCCATCTGTAGCCACGATAAGTTGACCGATTTTCAAAATTTGATCTTCTTCTGAAAGGCAGTACCAAAAGTGGTTTTGGGATTGCAGATTGGCTTTTTTGGACGAAGGGCCACTGAGCTAGGGCCGCCTAAGTGGTTTTGGGTCTTTTATTCATAACTCGAGTAAATCTTTTGAGATTTTCATAATTTTTTTTTGTTTGAAAGGTCTGGGCCAGCGTGACAATTTATGGAAGAAACTTTTTTGATTTTGGACTGTTCGATTCAGCCAGGGTCCTAAGACTGAGTCTCTACTAGGGCCCATCGTGTTTTTTCTACACAAATTGGGTAAATCTTATCCGATTTTCAAAATTTTTTTTCCTATGAAGATAATTGGAAAATGATGACGGAACTGATTTTGAGCAAAATCGGTTAAGATCTTTCGAAGTTACCGTCGAAAAAGTGGTGAAAAACATGGTTTTGGTACAAAATTAGCACGGAAATCGATCTTCATGGTTCGGAATGAAAGATATGGACCTCCAGAAATCACGAAAAAAATTATTGTTAGGCTGTAGGGTCCTTATTGTGGGTCCAACTCACGCTACACAACCGTACACGATATTTGGTGGTTTTTCGTGCGTGAATGATGAGGTTGGTTACAGGCTAGGTCAAGCACAGATTTTTCTTTAATTTGAGTGAAAGATTTTTTTCTTCATTTTTTTCAAACTTTTTTTGAAATTATGGGTTATGATTAGAGCTTTCTTGCGGTGTTGCTTCGATCGGGTTTTTGCCTATATTGTAATAAATATACGACAACAGTATCAGTTCATTACATTGGAACCTGCGAAAGTAATTCGTTACATGAGGGCGCAATTTTTTGATGTGAGCTAGAGATGAGCGGGTCGACCATTTTTCGAAACCCGACCCCGACCGAACCAAACACTCAAGTTTTTCGAAACTCACAACCTAAATTACTTCGAAACAAAAATTATTTCAAGGTCCGACGATTGCATTCTTCACGGACCTTAGACTAAAACAAAATTCGTGTAATGTAAGGTGATAACGTGTGATAGACGAGTTTTGTTAAATATAAAAAGTCAATAAAGGATTGGGACCCGAATAAAATTATACAACAACCCGACCCGGACCGAACCCGATCCGATCAAATTTTTCGAAACCCGAAATCCGAACTGTTTCCGAACCCGGCCCGGACCGAACCCGACCCGATTCAAATTTTCGAAACCCGAAACCCATGAATCCGAAAAAAACAATTCGGGTTCGGGTTCGGGTCGGGTTTTTCGAAATTTCGGGTAACCCGCTCATCTCTAATGTGAGCGAAACTCACGAATGATTCTTTTGAGCAACAAGCTTTAAAAAAGTTATTTTTTCATATCCGAGCTGAAGGCGAGGTATGAGGCGAGTCAAAATAACAGTTGCGATTTCTCTAAATTTGTGTCTCATGAATTATGTAGCAGGGTCAATTTATAATATTTATTGCCTATCCATCCGAAAGTTGAGCATTACAAAGGTTTTATCCTACTAGTGAAAACGAAACTTTTTACTTCACTAGTGAAGACAAAAAGCCCCCACGTGTAATGCATGGTTTTCGTTGGGGCAATAAAGTCTTTATCAGCAACATATTCAGACCTGGACTTAGAAGAACAATTTTAACAAACTGTTTGTTTCCACTTCCTCTTTTTTTGACTCGCCTCGCCTGATGTTACCTGTGGTAGTAAGACGAAACTTTTCTCATTGAAATACGTGGAGTTTGTGTCATGTTTTTGTATCTGAAATCATAGCTATCAGTTTTATTTCGTATTTCTACTTCGAAAAAATTTGTGTCATACGTGATAATATTATGTTCAAAGCAGTGGGTTGTAAACGAAGAATGGAATTTGTATGATTAGTTAGAACCGTATCACTTAAAGCAGTGTACTGATATGACGCATGTTAAAAGGGAGAGCAATAAGGAATTCTGTTCGTAAAATGTATGGCAGAGTCTTTGAAATTTCTTTGGAGTTTCTCGCATTCTCTTATTTGAAAAGGAATGAAAATGAGTGCGAAACAATAATTTCTCATTTTTTTCAGATATTTGCCGACACGGCTATGGGGTTTCTCCGGTCATGTACAAACCGTACTGCATAGCATTGTGGGACGATTGAATTGTCCTTGGCCGCTTGGCGAAAGAGTATATTTATCACTGAAGGATGGCTCTACGCTGACGTATGATTTGTACCAACCGTTGAATGAACACGAAGGTGAGTTTCTCAGAAATGATGAAAATAAAACCGAGGGAAGTTACAAAATCAGCTAGTGTGTCGTTCGAATTTTATAATTTCGTATTTCAATCACACAATACCGTCACCTGTCAATGGTATTTCGTCCGGAGTTGTGTTCAGACACAATCTCAGTTCATTGATCTCTCAATTGATTCTGTTCTGTTTCCCAGTAAAGTAATTGTTTTCGTGTTGCAGATGACATCACGGTGGCTATTTGTCCAGGCATTGGCAACTCTTCCGAAACAGTTTACATTCGAACATTTGTACACTACTCACAATGTCATGGATACAGATGCGCCGTACTAAATCACATTGGAGCTCTTCCAACTGTTCCTGTTACCTCAAGCAGAATATTTACCTACGGTCACACCGAAGACTACGCTGAAATGGTCGCAAATTTAGAGAAAAAGTATCCAACTTCAAAAATTGTTTCAGTTGGATTTTCTCTCGGCGGCAATTTGATTTCTAAATATCTTGGCGAAACGGGCAAAAACCACCCGAAAAATATCATTGGCGGAATATCAATTTGTCAGGGTTACAATGCGATTGAGTGCGTATTCATTTGTCATGCTGAAATGCAGGCGCAAAGATAACAATTGAACTTTTTTTTTAGTGCCACAACACGTTTGCTAAGCTGGCAGAATTTCCGTCGATTCTATTTGTACATTATGACCGAAAATGTGAAAAATATTATCATGAAGCACAGGAAGAGTCTACTGTCGGAGGAAGTGAAACAACGGTTTCAATTGAATGAACGAGATATTGCATCGGCTGCCACCCTTCCAGAACTAGACGAAGCGTATACCAGACGAGTGCATAATTTTAGTTCAGTTAGCGAAATGTACGATTGGTCATCTTCCATCAATTACATTTCCAGTATTAAACATTCCATGATTTACATAAACAGCAAGGACGACCCTATTGTGCCTGAGGAATTACTAACATCGATTCGAGAACATTCAAGTAAGTATAGGTACACCATTAAGCGTCTTAAGAGCACGTCATAAAGATGTGAACTGGCAAATTTGCGATGTTTTTTTTTAGAACAGAATCCTGCATTAATATCAACTATTTCAAAATTATAGCTCATGTACTGGAGGACGACCTTACTCGCATAATAGATGAATCAGAATTTAAAAAGTTTTAGAGCACGTGGTAAAAATGTGAACTGTCAAATTTGCGATGTTTTTTCAGAGAGAGCTGTTCAAAATTATAGTTCATGTACTGTGAGAGGAAGACTCTTACCAAAATAATAGATGAACCAGAATTCAAAAACTTTAAGTATGAAGGTACAAATTTGCTCTGAAATAACATCGCAAATCAGCTACGGATTGCGATGATTTTTCAGAGCAACTTTCGACCTTCGTACTCAAACTTTTTGAATTCTGATTCATCTATTATTCGTGTAAGAGCCATTCTCTCACAGTACATGAGCTATAATTTTGAATCGTTTGTTATTTACGCAGGATTTTCTTCTAAAAAAACATCGCAAATTTGACAGCTCAAATTTTTATGACTTGCTCTTAAGCATGAAGGTACAAAGTTGATCTGAAATAACATCGCAAATTAATTCGGAATACGATGATTTTTCAGAGCAACTTTCGACCTTCATACTCATACTTTTTGAATTCTGATTCATCTATTATGCGTGTAAGGGCCATCCTCCAGTACATGAGCTATAATTTTGAAATATTTGTCATTTACTTAGAGTTCTGTTCTAACAAAACATAGCAAATTTGACAGTTCACATTTTTGTGACATGCTCTACCTTGCTAGCATCAAACGGTTGCACATAGAAGTCCAACATTTGGCTAAAACAAATTGACTGGTACACCACCGGGTTTCATTCAATGTTATCCGGTGAATCAATCGAAAGCACAGTCCGTGTCATTGATACTAGAGCCTCATTCCTACAGTTCACTCGAAAAGATTCAGTCCAGACTTATGTCTCACGAGACTAGCTTCTGCTGTGAGTCAATACGCTGCAAAAATTTGAATTTTATTTCTTATTGGGTAGATTGTTTAAAAAATTTTTGCGTGTAAACTCTGAAAGTGTGGAAAAATTATTCCGCTGGTGGCTCCGGCATTTGTGACGCAATTTTTTGAAAAAAACGCTCTAATTTTTTCAGAAAATTTAAATTTAGAACACAAGATTTCATTCAAACAAACTTTTGCGTTACCTCAAGCGATATCATTAATGTTGGACGCGGACTGATGTACAGGGTGGTTCAAGAAAAAAAAGCTTTTCGAAAACTCAATGTGCGCCTCGATTTCTCGCTTCCTTTCCACATCCTGAGCAAAAGTCTAGAACATCATAAGACCAAAAAATTAAGTTTAGAGGTCGCGCAATTTGTACATACCGCGTCACATTTAAGTTTTTAAGAGATTTGTTATTGTGGTATCAGCAGAAAAAAATTGTCTTCAACAAAATTTTCCTCGACAAAAATTTTTCTCAGCAATCTCTTTTGAAGGAAATGTTTTTCGGAGAAAAAATTTTTTCGAGGAAAATTTTCTTCAAAAGAGATTGGTCAGAAAAATTGTTTCCCAGAAAAAAAAATTTGGTTGAAAAAAAAGTTCTTCTCTAAAAAAAAATTTTCTTCGAAAAAAAATTTCTCCGAAAAAATTTTCTTCAAAAAAGATTGAGGAGAAAAATTTTTTTCGAGGAAATTTTTTTTCAAAAAACATTTTTCTCGGAAAAAAATTTTTGCAAAAAAAAAATTGTCCGAAAAAATTGTTTTTTCCGAGAAAAATTTTTTTGAAGACAATTTTTTTCTGACAAAAAAAATGTTCGGAAAAAAATTTTTCCGACCAAATTTTTTTTCGGGAAAAATTTTCTTCCCACCAAAATTTTTTTCTGAGAAAAACTTTCTCCGAAAACAATTTTTGCAGAATTTTTTGTCAGAAAAAATTTTTCTTCGAAAAAACGTTTTCTCCGAAAAAAGTTTTCACAGAAAATATTCCTGGATTTTTCCCTATTTTCTGAATTAGAGTACCTAGACAGCTGGTTTTTTCGGGAAAGTTATAGAGATTCGTGAGGAAAATTTTCTTCGAAAACAATTTTTTTCAAAGAAAATTTTTTTCGGAGAATGTTTTTTCTGACAAAAAATATTTTTCGGAGAAACAAAAAATTTTTTCCGGCTAAAATTTTTTTCTGAGAAAAGAAATTTTTCTGTCAGAAAAAAGTTTTTCTCTTAAAAAAATTTTTCTTCGAAAAAAACTTTTCTATGAAAAAAGTTCTCTCTGAAAAAAATTTCCTTGAAAAAATTTTTTTTCGAAAAAAATTTTTCCTGACCGATCTTTTTTGAAGAAATTTTCCTCGAAAAAAATTTTCTCCGAAAAAAATTTTTCCAAAAAAGATTGTGAGAAAAATTTTTTTCGAATTTTTTTTCGAGAAAATTTTGTTCAAAAAACGTTTTTAATTTTGCAAAAAAAACAATTGTCCGAAAAAAAATGTTTTTTTCCGAGAAAAATTTTTTTGAAGAAAAAAATTTCTCCGAATTCAATTTTCGCAGAATTTTTTGTCAGAAAAAATTTTTCTTCGAAAAAAAGTTTTCTCCGAAAAAAGTTTTCACAGAAATATTCTTGGATTTTTCCCTATCTTCTGAATTAGAGTACCTAGACAGCTGGTTTCTTCCAGAAAGTTATAGAGATTGGAAAATTTTCCGGCCAAAATTTTTTTTCTGAGAAAAGAAATTTTTCTGTCAGAAAAAGTTTTTCTCTGAAAACATTTTTCTTCGAAAAAAAAAAATTTCTATGAAAAAAGTTCTCTCTGAAAAAAATTTTCCTTTGAAAAATTTTCCTTACAATCTTTTTTAAGAAAATTTTCCTCGAAAAAATTTTCTCCGAAAAAAATTTCTTCAAAAATATTGGTGAGAAAAAATTTTTTTCTAATTTTTTTCGAGGAAAAATTTGTTCAAAAAACGTTTCTCGGAAAAAATTTTTGCAAAAAAAATTGGTCCGAAAAAATTTTCGCAGAATTTTTTGTCAGTAAAAATTTTTCTTCGAAAAAAAGTTTTCTCCAAAAAAGTGTTCTCACAAAATATTCTTGGATTTTTTGGTGAGGAAAATTTTCTTCAAAAACAATTTTTTTTAAAGAAAATTTTTTTCAGAGAATGTTTCTTCTGACAATAAATATTTTTCGGAGAAACAAAAAATTTTTTCCGGTAAGTTTTTTTTTCATTTAGGCGGAGACTGACGTTACCTGAAAATTTGATGAAAATCGTTGGAGCCAATTTTCAACCGATTTTGATGAGTATTGGCTCGTTGTAAATCTGCTGCGACGTGGTTTTTTTTTTAAAAGGCACTACACCTGAAACGTAAATCGTACCATCGATCGTTACGCCTTGGCTTCCCTCTCCCCCTGCAGTGTGGCGTTTTTTCTTAACAACTCACCAAAGATCTTCGAGGACCACATTCGAGAATATTTATCAGAACCAAAGTTTAACGAAAAATTGTTTCCGTTTTTTTCAGATGCTAATCCAAGATCCCTTTACATCGAAATGGCGCACGGTGGCCATTTGGGATTTTATGAAGGTGGATTAATTTATCCTAATCCAGTGACGTGGATTGATCGTGTTGTTGTGTCACTGATCGGTGGTATGGTATTACACAATCATTCCACATTCCATAAGCGAAGCGAAGAAATTATGTGAGGTTTTTTGACGCATTCAACTAAACGCTACAGATAAATTATATACTAAGACATTTCGATTGTTGTTGTTGTTTTTTCTATGTTGATGCGTGCTGTTATTAAAAGTCAAAAAAGGCGAGATGTTTCCCACTTAAAGAACTAAACAATAATACAGAACAAATGAAGGAATGAGTAAGAAAAATCAATGGGCACAACAACGTCTATGAATTTCAAATAATGTTCCTTAATTTAATTTTAGTTGTTTGTAATTGGTTACTTAAGAAGAAGTTAACCAATCCATAGCACATAAACAAACTAATAATGGAAAACGCATAATTTTTAAATATTAAGTTGGACATAAAATGCCAACGTTAAAAAGTAATTCCAATCCAATAAGAAACTATTAGCGAGTATGAATGGAATGTGTTACATAGCAAAAGAGTAACTAGTCTCCGAAAAGAAATTTATTGAAAAACTTGAAAAGTTGAAATTAGTTGTTGAATTATTCGATTTCAGTACTAAGTACGAGGTGTGACGATGTGATGGTTTTTTTTTTTTTGAGGTGAATATCGTAAAGGGCAAATTTTCCGCACATGTATATCACATCCAATACAATGGCTAAACGTCTACTCATGATTTTTGACGCATTTTCAAAAGAAAATATTATTTTACTATTCGATGTCGAAGGCACAATCTTGCTGAGTGCTAAAACTAAAACGTTAACTCGATAGGAAGAAATGAGCCTTCAGAAGAAATTCGCATTTCAATATTCCTTTCATATTTTGTACTTTTTTGTGGGCGGTTTCGAAAAAAGCGTGCTGCCGTACATCCTAATGTATGAAAATATGCGTGCGACAGGGCGAGAAGGACCAAAAAAGTTACCATAGATGAAATGTGGCTCTTTAGTTAGCACCTTACAAGCACATGGCAAAACTGTCAAATTTGCGATGTTTTTTTAGAACAGAATCCTGTATAAATAACAAATTTTTCGAAATTATAGCTCATGTACTGTGAGAGGATGACTTTTATGCAAATAATAGATGAATCAGACTTCAAAAAGTACACATTTGCTTTGACATAACATCGCAAATGCACTTGCAATGCGATGATTTTTCAGAGTAGCTTTCTACATTCGTACTAAAACTTTGGAACTATGATTCATCGATTACTTTTGTAAGATTCATCATCTTACAGTACTTGAGCTATAATTTTAAATAATGTGTCATTTACGTAGGATTTCGTTCTAAAAAAAACATCGCAAATTTGACAGTTCACATTTTTAAGAGCGTATCAGATATTTTGACAGTTCTATGTTTTGCGATATTTTTTCATTGCATATTTCTAAGGCAGTGATCACCAATTTTAAATTCTGAAACATCTACTGTTTGCATAACACATCACTTTATAGATTCTCTGAATCAGAATATATAATTATTGAGTCTTTGTGTCAAAATTTGATCTGAAAAAAACATCGCAAAGTACTCGGCTGCATAATTCAATGCGATGTTTTTTCAGATCAAATTTTGATACTTAGAGCCAATAATTATATATTCTGATTCGTAGAATCTATAAAGTGATGTGTTATGCAAACAGTAGACGATTTGGAATTTAAAATTGATGATCACTGCCTTAGAAATATGCAATGAATGTGCATATTTCTAAGACAAAAATCAATAATTTTGAATTCCAAAACATCTACTGTTTGCATAACACATCCGTTTATAAATTCTATGAGATAGAATATATAATTATTGAGTCTTAGTGTCTAAATTTGATCTGAAAAAACATCGCATTTTACTATGTAGCCGAGTACTTTGCGATGTTTTTTCAGATCAAATTTTGACACTTAGACTCAATAATTATTTATTCTGATTCAGAGAATCTATAAAGGGATGTGTTATGCAAACAGTAGATGTTTCGGAATTTAAAATTGATGTTCACTGCCTTAGAAATATGCGATGAAAAAACATCGCAAAACATAGAACTGTCAAAATATCTGACACGCTCTTAAGACGTGCTCTTGAGTGCTCTCATAGCGGCGATTTAGTACAAACTATAATAGAGCATGGATCTTGTTCTCGTATTAGGTGATAGAGGCGTCACTGACAAGCGGCTAAATTGAATCTTTCACATTTATTAGGGGTCGAAGTGAGGTCAGGTCAACCTGGACCTGACCTGAAAATACCTGAACCTGATTACGACCTGAACCTGATTTTCAAGATTTCAACCTTAGCTGAAATTGACCTGAATGACCTTAAATCCAAAATGATCATACGAGTCTCATGAAAAACGTAGTCGGATGAGATTTAATTTTGTTTTTTGCATTCGGACTGTGTTTTCCGCGTTATTTTTGCACTAGAAGAATAAACCAACATAATTTATATTTGAAGGAGGAACTTATTGTTCTATTTACATCTTTTTACTCTTTTTCGCTTTAGCACTAAAATATTGTATTGTGCTAATTCCATCGGTAACCCATACGTTGTCACTACCATGCCACATGGGGAACGAATGTGTTTTGTCTCATGTTAATATAAATCACATTGAGAGAGTGAAAGAGATGAAATTCGTTACCCAGGTGACGGTAACGATGGACTTAGCCATTGACATATGAGCGAAAGCCTCGATGTTCCTCTCATAATATGTCAATAAATTAATATTATTTGAGTTTGTAGGTATCAAAAGTTGGTTTATTCCAACTGTCAAAATTTCGTTTTAAACGTCAAATCTTTAAGTCAACGAGCAGTTAGGGAAATGGTGCAAAATGTTTATGTCGCTTATATATTTGATCAAAATTTGATCGAAGTTGAGATCGAGATACGTATTTCACTTGCATTTTATTAAAAAAAAGATAATCCCATTCTACGTTTAATGTTTATGAAAATCGGAAAATCGGGTTCGACCTGGTTAAGTTTCGGTCAACCTAAACCTGATTTTGGCCGTAACTTAATGATCGCATTTTAGGTCCTGCGTTAAATTGAACCTGAGCCGAACCTGAAATATGATTTTATTTCAGGTTCTGGTGAGGTCAGGTTCAGGTTGGCCTAGAGATCCCGAACCCGAACCCAAATTGTTTTTTTCGGGTTCAAGGGTTTAGGGTTTCGAAAATTTTAATCGAGTCGGGTTCGGTCCGGGCTGGGTTTGGGAACAGTTCGGGTTTCGGGTTTCGAAAAATTTTATCGGGTCGGGTTCGGTCCGGGTCGGGTTTCGAAAAATGGTCGACCCGCTCATCTCTAGGTTGGCCTGAATATCTTCATACAAATTGTCAGGTCAACATGAACCTGATCTGACCTAAGCCCGAAATAAAATCAAATTTCAAGTTTCATGGCTAGATCAGCTTTAATGTATATCAGGTTAACGTGAGGTCGAACCTAAAACCTGTTCCGAGCACCCCGTGAGTGACAAATCAAAAATAGAACAAATATAATTCATTTACTAAACTTTCGCCTGTCTCAAGAGCCTTACAGCTCATAACATTCGCCTGTGGCTCTAGAAAGTCAAAAACACAAACATATGCAAAGACCCGTACGTAAAGCCTTCACGTGCGAAAAGCCTCGATGTACCAAACTCTTACTATTATCATAAACATAATGCGCATCAGAATGCATAGTCAAGTTCTTTTAGAACTATCAGAATTTAAACGACTCTCAGAAATTACCCAAAGTAATGTCGAAAGCCCTCCCGAAGTACATTTTCTGAACTCTGACACCAATCACTCGTTGTCTAATGTTCTTATCCCTCTGAGTTCTAGAAGTGGCTGAATCTCAGGATTGGGACATTTTTCGGGAAAATCCTGAAACACGTGTTCGATAACATTTAATTCTCTGCAACTTTGCCTTTGAAAGCAACTTTCTTTCTGTCATAGTTCTTGATATATGAATCATACCTTCCAATTCTAGAAGTGGCTAAATCTCGGGATTGGGACGTTTCTGGGGAAAACCCTGAAACACGTGTTCGCTAAAATTTAGTTCTCTACACCTTTGTCCCAGAAAGTAGCTTTCTAACTGCCTTAGTTCTAAAGATATCTGAGAAAAAGTCTCACCTACCCCCAAAAAACCATGTTTTTGGACACCTTTTCGACCATATTTCCAAAACTACCTGATCGATTTTGCTCATCTTTGAACTTGAACCATGGGGCATATGTACCTTACAGCGAAAAAAAGTTCAGGGTGATCGGTGCTGCCGTTTCGAAAAAAAGTGGAGACGGACAGTTAATTTCAGGTTTAACAAAAATCAGGTTGAGGTCAGGTCAGGGTTTTTTTCAACTGACCTGACCTGAATTCAAATTTAAGATTTCAGGTTCAGGTCAGGTAATATCGACCTGTTTAGAGCCTTATTTGATACGTTTGTATATTTTCAATATTTATTCAATTGGTTTGCCAACTTTACCTTTATGATTTGAGTTGTTTTGTTGTATTATGTGTCTATGATTTGACATTATTGTGAAAAAATACCAAGTACACTCCACAGACCGTGGAAATTGCTATTGCAATGACCGCAAAAACACTTTTAGGGAGCTTCGTTCGTTTATTTCACTGACATATAGTAGCTTTGTTCGTTTATTATTGCCGGCGTAGGGCCGAGAATTCTGTTAAGTAATCTTTAACCCACGATCTATGAGCTCGGCAAGAAGCACAAATTCAAATGTCAAATAAAAGTGAGAGAATTTCATTTAACATTCAAATATGAGAAAGAGAGAGAAAATGTGTGCTCTATGTCTTCTTCTACCGAGCAAGCGACGTGACAGTCTTTTGTTTTAATTTTTTTAGGAATAGTGTGAAGTCAGCTGCAGTTGCGACCAAAGCTAAATTCATTGCGTAAAAATCAGCTGATTTTTGAACTTTTCAATGAAGTCAGTCGATGTTGGTAAATTTCTGAGAAATCAGATTTTTTTTTTGCAATGAAATTAGCTTCGGTCGCAACTGCAGCTAACTTCAGATTGAATTGTAAAGATCAAAACAAACCTGTACCAAGCCCTTAGTTGTACGAGATGCTTTTTTAATGCGATGTCCTATTGAGAATACCAGATCTAAGATTCAAGTATTTGAAAGAACATCCAATCACGCAAATTGTAGGTGTAAGCACCCCAAACTACTTCTGAGCGCCTAGGTGATTTACATCAAATTGTTAGATTTAAAAGTTTCGGAATGCGTCCACCCAATAGAAATAAATGCCAGCGCGGAATTGCTGTGTGACAAATTATTTATTTTTTTACACTGAAACCGAAGTTGTGTTAGTCATAAGAGAAATGCGGATTTTTTGCCCATGAGCTTATAACTGTGGGTGTGTTTCTCAACTTAAAGTTAATGTTAGTTTTAAAAAATTCGATTGAACAACATATCCAAATTCCATTTGACAAAAATCCTCCATTTTTATAATAAAAACGTGGAACGATGAAGACCATTTTCATTTAATTTTAGTTTAAAAAAACAAAATCGTCGAACATATTTCCTTTAATTTATTGTGAATATTTTAAAGGAATCTAAAGAATTTTGTGAATGTTACATGTCGTTTATGTGATAAAAGTATAATAAATCAAGTACATGGTACTTATAGTGAGTCAAGCATAGAATTAATCTCAGCTAAAAGTATGATTGCATAATGCACATTTGTTTGAATAATGAATTTGTTTTTATTTAATTTATGATATTGCTATTGATAGTGTAGCTTATAAAGAAAAGATGATTTTGTATAAAATACGGGCAATTTTATAAATGTTACAAAAAGTAATTTTTGACAAATATACCAAACTAAAAATCAAATGGCTTTTTACGTCTGTGAATTCTCACCACTTCACTTATTGGAAATAACGATGCATACAAAGACCACGAGGCGAAATACATCAGTTAAGGAATTAAAGCGGCAAACTCAAAAAATAGTACTTTCCAACTCAAACCTATGCATCAAGAATAGATGTTGCACAAAGCCTCGAAATAAGTCTAAATAAATACTAGTAAATACCCCCGCCCCTAGGGGCTACGCGGACATTAAGCATTCTTGCCCGCTAGGTCGGAGATTTGCGACATTAATACTAAAATGTATGCAAGGGTGTGCAAAGTTAGATTTAGATGAATAAGAAATGGATTTAGTAGTATTTTAGTAGTTACCATAAGCTTACGCAAATCTGGTTTTCCCCCGTACTACCATTTTCCCGCAAAACCGTTTTGCCGAACTACCGTTTGCTGTATACTATCATTACGTCTGTACTACCGTTTTCTCCGTGCTACTGTTTCACCCTTACTACCGTTTCCACCATACAACACTTCCCCGTACTACAATTTTCTCCGTACTACCGTTTCCCCGTACAAACGTTATCATCGTGCTACTATTTCCCCATACAACCGTTTCTCCCGTCCTACAATTTCCTCCTCACTACTGTTTTCCCCGTACTACCATTTCACCGTTCTACCATTTCCCCGTACTAACATTTCCCCCGTACTACCATTTCCCCGTACAAACGTTATCACCGTTCTACTATTTCCCCGTACCACCGTTTCTCCCGTCCTACAATTTTCTCCTCAATTCTGTTTTCCCCGTACTCCATTTCACGGTACTAACATATTCCCCTACTGCTTCTTCCCCCGAGCTGCCCAGCATTTTCACCAATACTGGTGACTTCTACTCACAAAACTCTGAGACTTTGCAAAAGAAACCTATCGTCTAACTCCCATACATTCGAAAATAATTTTAAAAGCATAAAAATTGACCCAATGTCCAACTGCCCGACATTTTCCCCAATACTGGTGACTTTTACTAACAAACTCTAAGACTTTGCAAGAGAAACCAATGCTCTGGCTCTCATACCTTTCCAGATATTTTCAAAATTTTCACCAATACTGATAACTTTTACTAATAAAACTCTAAGACTTTGCCGAAGAAACCAATGTTCTGGCTCTCATACCTTCGCAGATACTTTCAAAAGCATAAAAATTGACCCAATGCCCAACTGCCCGACACTTTCACCAATACTTGTGACTTCTACTCACAAAACTCTGAGACTTTGCCAAAGAAACCAATGGTCTGTCTCTCATACCTTTCCAGATACTTTCAAAAGCATAAAAATTGACCCAATGCCCAACTGCCCGGCATTTTCACCAATACTGGTGACTTCTACTCACAAAACTCTGAGACTTCGCCAAAGAAACCAATGATCTGTCTCCCATACCTTCTCAAATACTTTTAAAAGCAAACAATCCAAGATGGCGTCACTTTGACAGCTGGCAGCCATTTTCTTAGGATTCATAAAGATTCTACTCATCAATATCAACAACTTTCCCGAAGAAACCAACTGTCCAAAAAACAAAAAAAAAATTTTTAAATTACATCAAGAAAAAATTTCAACCGAAATCTAGGTAGCATAATGGTTTTTTTGCTATAAAAGGCAATGCAAAACCGCATTTTTATTTAGTCCCTTTGGCCTCGTCAAGCAGGTCAAACGTATGTTGGTTCACGCTGGAAATTTGTGACCGACAATTTACAGACAAACAAACAGACAAACTTTTGACTTTTATAATTATAAATTGCCTTGCCTCTTGAGTATATGAAATTACGTCGACATTAAATTGTTTTGGAAATTGCCGAAAGGGCAATATTGAAAAACCTGTCCGAAGCAGCAACTGTGAAAAACAAATCATACTCCATATAGACGACAAAGTTGCCCTTAATTTACTACCATAACACAGCAAAAGAAATTTTTTGTGCTAGGGTCGAACTTAGGACTAACCTAAGGCCCTAAGAAGAGGCCTCGGACCGATACTTTCATGGATAAAAAAGTGTGGCTTTCTTTTCTCTACAACATTAAATAGAAAACTTTATCATTTGAGTAATATGCATAGAAAAAAACCAACTATCGTGTATTGTCGTTTAGCGAGAATTGGGTCTACACTAAGGAACGTACATCTCACTAATTTACTTTTCTTGATTTTTGGAAGTCCATATTGACTCAAAACCTTGAAGAGTGATTTCGCAGAGATATAAATCAAAAAGTTTCACTGACCTTCAAAAAACCTTGTTTTTGACCACTTTTTCGACCGTAACTTCGAATGTTTTTGACAGATTTTGCCGAAATTCAATCCTCTGATCAATTTTTTGATTATCTTTCAGAAAAAAAAGTTTTTGAAAATGGGATAAGATTTACCCGTTTTATGTAGAAAAAACACTTTTTGCCCTCGTAGAGACTCAGTTTTAGAGCCCTGGCTGAGTCCAAAAGCTCACAATGCAAATGGAAGTGATCCAAATAAATCTTAATCATTGTGACATGGCACAACAACTTTTTTGGCAAGCCTCAGTGGAACAAAAATGTGACCCGGCAATTATTGCAGAACCGTACCGAATTAATAGAAATAACGGTAAATGGGCTGCTGACAGAGCCTGAATGGCAACAATATTGACGACGGGCAAGTATCCCATATAAGAAGTTGTATCAGACGCCCACCAAGGATTCGTGATAGTGAAAACTGACGGAGTGTATATTGCCAGCTGCTATGCACCACCAAGAAGGACGATTGGACAGTTTGAGCGAATGTTAGACTTACTCACAAGAGAACTAACGGGACTAAACCCACTTCATATTGGAGGCGACTTTAACGCATGGGCAGTTGAGTGGGGTAGTAGATTCACAAATGATGGTGGCTAGGTAGACTGTATGTGGTTCTGGCAAACGTCGGAAACGCAACTACATTCCGCAAGAATGGGCGAGAGTCGATTATTGACGTGACATTCTGCAGTCAAGTACTAGTAGCAAACCTGGATAGTGGACGAAAGTTACACACACAGCGATCACCAAGCGTTGAGGTATGTACACTGTGAAAAAGAGTACGGAGGGGACAAGACAGATGACTCGTAGAAGAGAACGAAGATGGAGGACGGGAAATTTCGATCACGAAGATTTCAAGGAATATCTCCAATCAAAAGACGACCACGAAGAGAAATCGGCAGACGAATTGACGGGCGACTAAGAGGGAGTGTTGGAAGAAACTGTGACAGAAGGCAGACGCGAACCCTTGGGGCAAAGTGTTCAGAACAGTAATGACGATGACGAAAGGTACATCAGGGCCAAAAGAAAAGTGCCCGGAGAAGCTAGGTGCCATAGTGAGAGAGCTCTTCTCACAACACGAACAGATCACATGGTCGCAAACTCCTTATGACCATGAAGCGGAAGACACACATGAACAGTCGACCACTGCAGAAGAGATCCGGATGGCTGCAAAAAAGTCAAAGAATAACAAGGCGCCAGGACCAGATGTAGCTCTGAAGACAGCAGCATGCGCGAAGGCTAACATGCTCAGATTGACAATGGAGAAGTGCCTCGACGACGGATATTTTCCTGAAATATGGAAGAAACAGAAGCTGGTCCTCATACCAAAATCAAGAAAACCGCCAGATAAGCCATCATCATATAGACCTGTATGTTTTTTGGACGGATTGGGAAAGCACAAAGAGGGCGAGCACGGACTGTCAAACGAACAATTCGGATTTCGAAAAGGGAGATCGGCGATTGAGGCCATTAAAAAAGTTATAGAGATTGCCGACAAGGCGCGGAAGCAAAGAATACGGGGTAACCGCTTCTGTGCTGTAACGACGATAGATGTCAGAAATGCCTTTAATAGCGCAAGCTGGATGGAGATAGCCAAGACGTTGCGTGCAAAGAGAGTCCCCGATTACCTCTGCAGGATGCTGAAAAGCTATTTCGAGTGACGAGTGACCAGTACACATCATAGCTGGAGTACCACAGGTATCCATATTAGAGCCAACGCTGTGGAATGTAATGTACGACACAGCGCTGCGGCTGAAACTTCCAAGATGCACTACGACGATTGATTTTGCCAACGACTTGATCCTCACGGTGTCCGGAACGTCGAAGATGGAGGTGGAGTTACGTTGTAGGCGAAAGAAACTTTCGAAAACTGGATGACAAAGGCAAAGCTGAATCTAGCACACCAGAAAACCGAGATCATGCTAGTGAGTAACTGCAAAAAACGTAATGAACATTGTGAAATCACATCCACTCGCCAATTAAAATACCTTGGAGTTATGCTGGACGACCGCAGAAATTTTGAAAGTCACGTGCGAAAAGGCAATGAAAGCCACCGCAGCACTGGTCAGAATAATGCCAAACGGTTTTGGACCGCGCAGCAGCAAAAGGAGGCTCCTAGCAAGCGCCACCTTATCGATATTGCGCTACGGGTCACCAGCGTGGATACACGCGCTATATACGAAGAGGAATCGGAGGAGGCTTATTGGAGCCCAAAGGCAGGCAAACGCATACCGAACGATATCCCTAGAAACGGTATGTGTCCTAGCCGGGACGATGCCCGTTGCCCGTATGCATGACGCTGACGGAAGACAGTGAATGTCGTAGACAGAAGAAACAGTAAGAACGCATTTGAGAGCCGAATCAATGAGAAAGTGGCAGCGACTCATACCAAGCATAACGACATGGGTACATAGGAAACATGGAGAGGTTAACTTCCAATTAACACAGTTCCTGTCGGGCCGCGGATGCTTCAGGAAATACCTGCACAGGTTTGGATTCACAGAGTCACCTTTCTGCACGACATGAAAGGGAGAGGAAGAGACGGCGGAGCACGTGTTATTTGTCTGTCCCCGCTTCGAACAAGCGAAGTTAGCTCATGCCTGTGAGTAGGTCAGATGTAAATGCCGAAAAAATAATATCGGAGATGTGCCGCGATGGGGAGGTGTGGAAAGTAGAGGATGATGTAGTTGCAAAAATAATGCGAAGTAATGCTGTGAGGTTGTTCCGGGAAGAAGAGAGCATGTAGAGTAAGGAAGTTTTAGTTGGTAGGTCATTGAAGAATGGTATCCAACACTACCTTGGTCCAGGAGGACCGGGTGTCCATGAAGATTTCCTCACGCTTATAAAAGAAAGCCTTGGAGTCATTGGGAATGGTCAGCGGAGATAGATGAGGCCTTAAGTTTTCGATTGGCTACATAAAAAAAATTTCTTTGGACCCGGGACCATCTTCTGCTGAAACCGCAATAAACACACAGCCCTATCTACGAATGTGTTTGTATAGACTAAATAACCATATTATAAGTTTGTAATTGAACTTTTAGTTAATAGATGGTGGCTCGCATC
>CM055403.1:185392703-185415525 GCA_029228625.1 Pseudolycoriella hygida | reverse complement strand
AAAAAAAAGTTTTTTTTTGAGAAAATATTTTTTTCAAAAAATAGAAATTTTTTCAACAACTGAAAACTTCCAAAACGAATGGTATCACAACAAAAACCTTTTAAAAGGTAGAGTGTGACGCAGTCCGTGAGTCTGCTTCTAAAATTAATGATATCGGTTGAGGTGACGCTACCGCTAATAATACGCAGAAGTTTGTTTAAAAGAACCTTGTGTTCAAAGTTTAAATTTCCTGAAAAATTAAAGCGCTGTTTTCAAAACAAAATTACGTTGTGTTAAAAAAAATTGCGTCACAATTATCACAATTATCAGCGATAGCGTCACCTCAAGCGATAGCGTCACCTCAAGCTATGTCATTAATTTTGGAAGCAGACTCACGGACTGCGTCACACTCTACCTTTTAAGAGGTTTTTGTTGTGATTCTTATTCACCTCATTATTTTCAATTGTTGTTGTAATCTTAATTTACCTTCGCACAGTGGAAAGGTTCAAATTTGGTCAAAATTCGAAACTCGTAACAGGAGCAAAATCGGTTAAATATCGGCACCCTCAAAATATCTCTATCTGTGCTGGAGTACACTACATTTAAAAATTGTGTTTAAAATGACCGTCCAACGCTGTCTACGATCATTCAATCATGAGAAGTGTCCGGATTTTGAAAAAATTTCCCACTGCGCTTCGCAACATTTCCAAGGAGGTATACTTCATAAAAGATTAAATTAAAATGATGTTCTCTTCTGTTTTCTGAATAAGTGAAGAAAGGAGTCTGGTCTGTTCAATTAAAGTACGGATTTTGTAGGGGAGCCGTTTTAAATCTTCAGCTTGAATGCATTGCAGGCGTTTAAACACTATGAGATGCTGTGCCTAATTTGACTTAATATTAACAATTTTGACAAATGAGACATATAAATTAAACAGACCAGACTCACCAGACCCAGTTATTCAGAAAATAAAAGCGAACATTTTCATGGGCTCTTTATAACATCCGGCCGCCCAAAATCCGTACAAAAAAACACTTCAAAATCTGGTTGCCTCTCCGGACACTACAAAATCAGGACGCGTTAATATCCGGACAATAAAAAAAGCATCATTTGTCCCAATTTTGAGGCATCCGGATTTTGTATATTTTCACCATAATAAATTATTAGCGTAAGTCGTGTGATAAGTTAAACAAATAATAATTTTATTGTTAGCAATAATCAAATGTGAGAAAAATCTCGTTTTGGTATTATTGCACGAGTAGAATATAATTTCGTACGGCTGCTATACCGTCTGCAGAGTAAAGTCAACAACTCGAATCAACATTTAAAAGCTATTAACAATTCTTCGTAAATACTTCCAAATTGTTCAACTAATCTTCCGTTGTTTTGCTTGGAGCTGGTAAAAATTGAAACAACTTGTTTATGCATCCAATCTGTTGTTGTATTTAACACCTGCATTAGGTTGTAACGACAACCATATTCAAGCTGAAAATATCAACAATATTTTAGATTGTTTCTTACTCACTTAAGTATTTTTTCTGTATACAGGATTGGAAATTATCACAGAAATTTCTTATTAGGTTTCAGTTGCTTTTTGATTATTTGTTTAGTTTCCGTGCAACTTGTCATTATCATGTCAGGTGTCTTTATATAACGTCGCTAAGTTCTCTTGTTGTTTGTTCATACCCGTGCGGTGTTCTTTTCGAGGTTTTACACTTTTCCAGATAAGATTATAAAACTCAGGCGTGACATGTTCCGCGTCCGACTTAACATTGACTGCTCTATGCTCATTTAGAGTTCATATATCTTCAATGTTCGTTCATGTTCTTTTTACTTTCAAAGTCAATTTGGTGGTTCGTTTCGTTGACGTGATGCACCAGTGCCAGTACGTTTGCTGCACCAGTGCCAGTACGTTTGCTGCACCAGTGCCAGTACGTTTGCTGCACCAGTACTTTAACGTTTTTGAGAGATTCTTTATATGTACCAGTTTCCAGAGATTGTCTACTGTCCATGTTGTCTCATAGTAGTACCAAGATTGGCCCTGGCTACAAGGAATGTCGATTGGCCCTGGCCACAAAAAATGCCGTACACAACGCAGAAGGATTGTCCCGGGCGAAGTTTCTCCTTCAAGTCTGTGAACAATTTTGACACTTTGTCCGGTGGCCGCGGTGCCAACGTCAGATTCGGGGCAAATTTCTTCAATTGTTTGGACAGTTGTTCGGTGAGGCCTGGTATGTATGTTAAGCTTGCATACCTTTTTTGTTGCAATTTCGCCACCTTTTGGGTAATGGTATTATGGGCAGTAGAATTATTTACCTGTGTCGGTGCCACAATGGTTGAGTTTGCTGCTGGACATGTTGGATTTACGTCAACGATGTAGTTCAAGAATGGGTAGCTTTGCTC
Source organism: Pseudolycoriella hygida (assembly GCA_029228625.1). Taxonomy (NCBI): domain Eukaryota; kingdom Metazoa; phylum Arthropoda; class Insecta; order Diptera; family Sciaridae; genus Pseudolycoriella; species Pseudolycoriella hygida. The sequence goes on along the minus strand of CM055403.1, from coordinate 185,413,145 downwards.
TCCCATCGTAACGTCTCTCCTTACCCCATTACGATTTGGCGAGTTCCATACTTGGTTCATCAGTTTCAGAATGTTTGACTTTGGAAAGTTATTTTTTAACAAGATTTTAGAAATCGGTTCTAAGACTTCCGCATTATACTTTTTGTGGCTAAGCGTGAAGACTCGTCTTATGAAAGCTTTTACTACATTGTTTACCATATTCTTCGGATGCCTCGAATAGTAGTTGAAGATTCTGTTGAGGAAATCGCCTTGTGGTACCATTTCGTGATCACGAAGGGGATAATCGTTGAATATCGTCAGATCCAAGAATTCAGCCTGAAGATGGTTGCTGTTAAAAAATTGGCAAAAAATAATAATAAAAAAATAATAATAATAAATAAAAAATAAAAAATAAATAAAATAAATAATAATAAATAAAAAAATAAATAATAATAAATAAAAATAATAAAAATAATGGCAAAAAATTACTATTTGACGGAAGTCGTAATCCTCGTTAGAAAATACCAGAAACGTTACAATAATAACTTACACAGTAAAATTACAATAACAATAATTCGAAAAACAAGCAAAACAAAGAAAACTACACAAGAAAAATATTGAAATTCATAAATTAAAAACATTACAAAAAATAAATAAATTATAAAAATCATCGCAAATATCAGCACATTCTTTGAGTAGTTGTGTATATCAGCACATGGTCTTAAGACAAGGTGTTGTGATGAGTAGTAAGCGACGAAATCAGCTAAATTTTTGTCCCTCAGATTTTTGAACAATTTGGAAGTATTTATGAAGAATTGTTAAAAGAGAGCTTGGGCAAAGCGACTTATAGCCAAATTTATAACATACACATATACATACATCTATAAGCAATAAGTTATATGTTTACGTTATAAGTTATAAATTTACGTTACGAGCTATGAGTTATAATTTATTAGTTACAAGTCTACGGTACAAGTTATAAGTTTATAGCCCAGATCAGTATTGTAACTGATCCACGTCCGTACTGATCAGTTTTAAAACTGATCCGGATCAATATGATCAGTTTCAAAACTGATCCTGATCAGCACTGATCAGTTTCACAACTGAACCTGATCAGTCTGAAAACTGATATGGATCAGTATTGATCATTTTTAGAACTGATCCGGATAAGTAATGCACAGTCTTAAAACTGATTCCGATCAGTACTGATCAGTTTCAAAACTACTTATTCAAATCATTTTTTGAACTGATTAGCACTGCTCTGGATCAATTACAATACTGATCTGGGCTAAAAACTTAAAATGCTAACTTATAACGTAAACTTGTAACTTATAACTTAAACATAAAACTCAAAAGAAATAGCTCTCTGCATATTTTATAAATTTGACTATAAATGGCTTTTGCCCAAACCATTAGAGAGGCTTTTAAATGTTATTGCTAGCGTTCTTAATTGTAAAAAATATCTTGCGGTGGAAGCATTTTAAGTTTGGTCTGACAACTGTCCGCCCTAGTACATCATAGATGGTACTAGATTTGTGTGCAATTTACCTCTGACACAGTAAAAACGTCGGTAACGAAAGGATCTTTAAGAGAATCCATGTGAGCGAAAGGTCACAAAAAATTGCGGAATACGGCGGATTATTATTATTATTCTGACAACTGTCTGCCCTCTCACCTCCTGTTTTAAAACGCCCTGTACTGCAGGGCCTGCAGGTTGCCATAACGTTCATGGAGCTCTGTCCGGATTTATGAGCTAATTCCGTACTTTAACGCCTCTTGATTTTTTAGTGTGCCGATTTCGAGGCATCCGGATTTTGAAGTGTCCGGATTTCGTAACGACACCTTTGGAACTTTTTTCAATTCTTTCTTACTTGTTTATTTTGGACCCACCCTTAGACTTCCCTGGTGAAAATAAAAGTCTCAAAATTTCGAAAAACGTATGCTCACGGTCTCAAAATGGAAGTTGAGGCCGTGAGTATATGTTTTTAGAATTTTTGAGACTTTTATTTTCACCAGGGTTAATATGTACCACTTTTTGGATGAAGGAATAAACATTCTTCCACTTAGGCTAAAACGTGATGCTAAAACGTAAAGTTTACAGCATACGAATTAAATGCAACTCTTTGTACTTTGTATCGAGTTATACGAAAAGGCCTCCATTCCAAGTTAATTACTTTTTGCCAATTTTCAATTATTTACGTTTATTAGAAGCGTTGAAATTGACGATCGGACGTCAGTTAAGAAATTACAATAATTATATCAGCAACTCTCGCTAAACGATAAAATCGAAATGCATTCGCATTAATTAAAATCTGCGAAATTTTGAGTAAAAACATTTATTGTCCGTAAATTACAAACATTTTAACGATGTTGTGTATTCAGTGAAATTGTTCGTGTTCTATCACCAGAACGAGATAAATAAACGAGATGTCGATATCACAAATTAACATTATTTTCAATTCAACTTGTCGATTTTTACAGCTCGATAGGCAATAAACTCAGTAAAGCTATGAAAAAATGTAGTAGGTACCTTCATAGTTATCCTTATTGGCAGTAGCAGCTGACGGAAGGAAAAAATTATACCTAAACCGGCGAAGATTTATAATGTTCCTGTAAACTGCTCGAACGTTGCTAGATCGTCTCAAGTCAAAGAATACAAAGCTGTAACGCTTTTAAGAGCACGTCGCAAAAACATGAACTGTCAAACTTGCGATGTTTTTTAAGACTAGAACCCTGCGTAAATCACAAATTATTCAAAATTGTAGCTCATCTACTGTGAGAAGATGACTCTTACGCATATAATAGATGAACCAGAAAAAGTTTAGGTATGAAGGTACAAATTTGCTCTGAAAAAACATCGCAAATGAACTTGGTATGCGATGATTTTTTCAAGGAACTTTCGACCTTCATACTCAAACTTTTTGAATTCTGATTCTTGTATTATTCCCGTAAGAGTCATCCTCTCACAGTACATGAGATATAATTTTGCATAATTTGTTACTCACGCAAGATTCTATTCTAAAAAAACATCGCAAATTTGACAGTTCGCATTTTTGCAACGTGCTCTTAAGGATGAAACACAAGGGACGAGTGAACTACGAGAACGTACCTTAGGGGCTGTTCACAAATGGCGTACAGGTTTTCAGGGGGTTGGAGGTTTCAGAATTCGTACAGTAGCGTACGGTGGGGGAGCGGGATCTAAGTCAACTTCTACGTAGAAAAAATAAAATGTTCACTTTTTCACGCGTAAGGTTTGTGTGAAAGCTCAACTTGTAAAAAAATATTTTTTTACAAGTTGAGCTTTCACACAAACCTTACGCGATGCGAATCGTATCGCCTCCAATACAATGAACCCTTCTTATTGCTGCGTTAATGAACCTTCCTAAAGTGGCGTAATTGAAACACACATTTGAAACAATAATGGACTAAAGAATAAACTTAATTTTTTTAGGGGGTGGCGTCATATTCGTACGTAATTTAGAGGTGGGTCTTTGGAATTGTACAGTTTCATACGGAGGAGGGTTGGGGGCCACAAATAACTAAAAAATCCGTATGTCATTTATGAACAGCCCCTTACGCTGTCCTTCACATCTTTAACGTAATTTAGGAATATGATTGGAATCGCATGCCTTTTGCGCATGAATTTCCCTAATTGTAGAGGTCTCTAGCAAAAGTACGCATCAAAGCATGGCAATTTATGAAAGGACATGAGCAACTACAAACAATTTTTTCTCATTTTCTATTCTTCAAATTCCATTACTGCAATGGAAAAATGTTTTCTCTGACAAACATACTGATGTATTATCACATACGATTCTTGTTTACAGCAAGTTATTTTACCCCGAAAATTTCGCACTGTCACCAACAACATACCATCCTTTTCAAACGGAGTCTCGGCACCCACAACACCAAAAGAAGATGCGACCCAAGTACAACTAAACAACAATCACCACATCTCTCAAGGACTATTGTTGACCAGACAAGCTCTACATACATATTCCAATAACAATCATTTAGTTGATTATAAGTACAGTACATACAGTGGATCGTGCCATGATTTACCAAGGTAACGTCTTTCTCATTCTCTTATCGTCTGTCGTGAGATGTAAACGATATGAAACAATTTTTTATGGGCTTACTCTATGTGCTTTTCTCTCTTTTGTCCGCTGTAGAATATCTCCTGCAGACGAATTTCAAGAAGAAGTGTATGAAATCGATGCGGATCCAGATCGTATCGACGAACAAATGACTAGATCACAGGCGGATTCAATAACGAAACAGGGTTTTTTGCTTAAAGGACCAGACGCAAGCTCTGATAGAATGTTTGCACATATTGGATCAAAGTCATTCAAGAGAAGGTAATGTCGGGGTTACTTCCATACTTAGGGAAGATTAAGACAAAACACATTCGGACGTACTCTGTTTTGAGCAGGAGAAAACATTCGATTGTCATGGTATTGTTGGGGTGTAGTAATTGTCACTCGATCCGAAGTGTTTTTCTTCCCTAGGTTTGTTAAGTTGTTTTTGGTGACATAACGACGTGAACAATTCACAGATATTGTTATTTGCGACAAGAGGTTGATGGCACGTATATCCTGGAACTACATAAAGATGAAAAGCAGTGTGAGGCCAAGGCGACTATTGTAATGGACTTTTGTACCGAAGTCGTACAAAATCCTAAAAGAGGCAAATATTGTTTCGAGTTACACATGTGCGAGGGCCACAAGTCTTTTACATTAGCTGCTGAAAATGACGCTGAGCTGCAAGATTGGTTAACCAAATTACAGTCGGTCTTGCAGCAGAATAAGTTGCAAGATGATAAACGCGCCGCTTCATTAGAAAGAGGTTCGACTAGCTGTTGAGCGTACTTAGTCCTACGAATTTAACCATTTTCTTTTCAGCAGCTCCACCACCGAGCCCAAGTACTGCAATGTTTGGAACACTTAAAGGTCTCGATCAAAGTATGAATCCACAATTGATTAAGTAAGTGTTATGTCGCGTTATGTTGAGTTATAGGTTTTTATAGAGGCGATTAACATATGCTATTCTTATACAGCATATTTTCGACGCTTTCTTTCAGATTTAATTTCAGGAATATCATTTCTCTCATAATTTTGCTTAAAATTTAACTGATAACTGAAAAACGATTAAATTTAAAATGCATTTCTAGAGCGTTTTTCAACAACATTAAGTCTCTTCATTTTACAGTCTTAGAGCTTAGAGACAGTTGTAGGCATTGTCAATGTTAGTGCATTCCTCTTTCAGTAGCATAGGGAAATTCGAAAAATTTAGGGAAAGAGACGCCAATCTTTTGTTAACGCTGCCATCTCACCTTTTCCTAACTCTTTAACCGCATTGTTCGGTAGTTTTCCGTAACACACCATCATTTAAAGAAAATTCCACCGACGCTTCTAGCGCAATTTTTTGCTGATAGGGCTCAAGACGCTAGCACACCTTTTTAGGTTTCGGAACAGATGGTTTTTATATGATCTGAATCTGAAAAAAAGAAAATCTGAATTTTCAGATCACTTCAGATTACTGTAAATCTGATGTGATCTGAACATCTTTTATCTTTAATTTTCAGTTTCAGGTCATATTTTTTTCAGATTGACTTAAGATTAAATTTAAATATTTGGTTTGGTGCCATAACAAATACTTAAGTTTTGTAAGTGAGAAGTGTAAGGGATGAAGTTGGAATTGTGTGAGATGTGTTTTCACTTTATACCAAACACTTTCCACATCACCCCACTTCATCACATCATAACGCACACGTCCCACTTCATCCAGTACACCTCCACTTCATACCACACATTTTCCACCTCATTCTATACACTTTCTGCTTCATTCCACACACTTTTCACTTCATCCCACACACTTTCCACTTAATCCCACACACTTTCTACTTCATCCCACACACTTTCCACTTCATCCCACAAACTTTCCACTTCATCCCACACACTTCCCACTTCATGTCACAACCTGCAGTACTCACTTTTGGGTTTTGAGTCTTAATGCGTCTTAATGTAGTCGTAATACCTTTATTATAATTTCGACACCATTCCATCTATTCAGATATCTCTCACATTTCAGATCAGATTCAGATCTGTTAAATTCAAATCAAATGAGATCAAATCGAATTCGAATTCCACATCAGCCCGCTTCATCACATTATCCCGCACACGTCCCACTTCATACCACACATCTTCCACCTCATTCCACACACTTTCTGCTTATTCCACACACTTTTCACTACATCCCACACACTTTCCACTTCATCTCAAACACATCCCACAGCAAATTCAGATCTGTTAAATTCGAATCAAATGAGATCAAATCGAATTCAGATCAAAAATAAAATTTCAGATTCAGATTGAAAATTTTTCAGATTAATCTGAAACCAAACAGATATATGTGATCTGCTCCGAACCCTACACCTTTTGCTAACGCTGCTAAATATTATCTCATCTTATGCAACTCTACAATGGATTGTTAACAATGAATTTTCAGATATGGACGAGAAACTGACGTGTCAATAGCGCAAGCTAGACGAGAACAACGGAAGCGATTATTTGCCGGGTATCAACGTTCGAATAAAATGAGTAACGTAGAGAATATCGATCCGTATCGGTGAGTTCGTGCTGGCTGTGAATGTGTGAACAACGTATTTATAATTCAAACATTTTCAGCGAACAGTTCGGTCAACGAATTTTAGTAAAATGTGAAAATTTAAAGTTTCGACTGCAAACACAGAGCGATGGAGAAATCGACAATGGTTTTCAAGTTGAACCTTATATCACAAGCCTGGCATTATACGATTCCAAGGCGGGACGAAAATTGACCGAAAATTTTTATTTTGACGTAAATTCCGAGCAGATTCGTGAACAATTTCCTATCAATTGTCCCACAAAACCTTTGCCTATGACAAACGGATCTTCCTACATGAACGAAGATGCCACCGAATTGTTTAAATTGCCAAAGGAATGGCTATCGTACCCGAAGCAAGCTATTTTAAGCATAACAGCACCGCATCCGGATATTTTCATTGTCGTCAAAATTGACAAAATTCTTCAGGGCGGTATAAACAACACAACCGAGCCATATTTGAAATCCAACAAAGATCCGAAACTTGCAATAAAATTGCATAGAAACGTCAAAGCGTATCACCAAAAAATTGGTCATTTTAGGATGCCTTTTTGTTGGGCAGCTAAACCGCTCTTTCGTCTGTACACCAGTGATTTAGACACGGCCATTGAATTTCCAGCCATATATCGCCAAGAGAATAATAAACTTAAGGATGACGAGCTTTTAAAGTTGTTAGCAGAGTACAGGAAACCAGACAAGTTCAGCAAACTGACTGTGATACCGGGATCGTTGAAATTGACCATCGAACCGCTGACAGAGTTACCAAATAGTAAACACAGGCGTCCTTAATAGTAAATGTGAATTGATTTGAATCTTTTTAGACTCTCTGACAACAACCTTATCGCAACTGAAACCGTTTCCGATTCCTCCAACAAATGATCCATCCATTGAATTAACCGAATTTGTTGGAACATCGGAACTGCGCGACGTCCATCCATTTACAACATTTATCAACCATCTCTTCATTTACCCGTTAATGTTGAGCTTTGACAGTCAGAAGTTGTTTTCGCGTGCCAGAAATATTGCAGTGATAATTGAACTCCGAGACAGTGACGCTGAAGGAGCTAAACCTTTGTCGGTACGTCTCCTGCAATTCGTTGCTTTCAATTTAATGGAAACAATTTCATTCAGTGTATCTATGGACGTCCCGGATATTCAACATTTGTGCCAAAGATTTCTTGCCCCGTGCTGCATCACAATACGAATCCGTCGTTTTACGAAGAAATTAAGCTTAGGCTTCCTCTAAACATCACCACTCAACATCACATTTTATTCTCGTTTGTTCACGTTTCTTGTGATTTGTCAAAAAAACGTGATGTTGGTGCCTCATACGAAAATCCGGTTGGTTACAGTTGGTTACCGTTGTTAGCGAAAGGGAAAATAAACATTGAAGAGCAAAGCATTCCTGTGGCAGCTACCCTTCCACCTGGATATTTGGCTATTCAACCGTTAGGGCTGGGCAAAGGGGTAAGTTCACTGTTCTATCACGCGCTTTTAAATTCATTCGTAAAATCTACTACTTCAACTAACAAACATTCCGCTTTCTCTTCGTTTATTTCTCTCACACGCTACACACATAAATTTCTTAGCAGAATGCTGGACCGGACATTCAATGGATTGACAATCAACGTCCACTGTTTTCCGTAACGTTCAGGCTAAACTCGACCGTTCTGACAACGGATCAACATCTTCACAATTTATTTTCACATACCGAACGCATACTACAACAACCGAAAGTTACTGCCATTCCCGCTGAAACGGAAACGTGTAAAATTCTAAAAGCCGCACACGCAATGCACTTATCGGCTGTCATCACATTTTTGCCAACCATTTTGAATCAGCTTTTCACGTTGCTGGTAAACACAACAAGTGAAGAGATTGGACTCAATGTTATTCGATTGATTATCAATTTGATTCACACAATTGCCGAAGAAGCTTGCCGCAAAGAGCTGCTATCGTCCTACGTCAAATTTGTATTCCAAACGACTTCATTTCAACAGAAAAACCACGGCAGTCCGAACTCAATGAACACAGTGCATGGGGAATTGTGCAAACATTTGCCCACTTTGCTCCATCCCAACAACCCCGATTTTCTCATCATCAACAAATTCATGAAATATTCGAGCACTTTTTTCGACATAATAGTGAAAAGTATGGCACAGCATTTGATCTCAACTGGTCGAATACGAATGCATCGAAACGAAAGATTTCCCAAGGACTTTTCAGCAAAAATTGAATCGCTGTTCCTTGTGCTAGTTCCGTATTTGTTTTCACGACACAAAGATTTACCTTTGGAGACGGAATTGCTTAACAAAAGCTTGTCACTTTTCATCAAAAGGTGTATGACATTCATGGACCGAGGATTTGTGTTCAAACTGATCCGCCTGTACATGAATCAATTCTCTCCCGGTGATCCACGCATACTCTACGAATATAAATTCTCATTTTTACAAGAAATTTGCGCACATGAACATTACGTGCCATTGAATCTACCATTTCTGTTGAGCCCCAGACGGCCGCCCGACATTTTGCAACATTTCACATTGTCGGAAGAGTTTTGTCAGCAGCATTTTCTCACTGGACTCCTACTGCAAGAAGTGAAAAGTTCACTGAATGAAGTAAGTCACATTCGTCGTCTGGCTTTGCAGACGTTGAAGGAACTCATTGCTAAACACGAGCTCGATGATCGATACCAAAACAAAGGACAACTGGCTAGAATCGCAATGTTGTACGTCCCTTGGATGGGAATCGTTCTCGAAAATCTGAATCGAATCTGCGACGGTCAGGAGAACAAACGAACCGATTCAACATCCATTATGTCCAACCGCATTTCAAGCAGCAGCAGTTACGTTTTCGCCAGAGATTCAACACCTGCCATCAGTCATCACAATTCTATTGTTTCGAACTCCAGTACGCCGAAGAATCGTCGGCTAACATTGAATTTCGATCATCCCAGTCCGATACGCGCCTCGTTACATTTGAAAGACAACAATTACCTCGCAGTTATAGCTGGACAAAAACTGACCAATGGACATTCGCATACGTCGCTGGACTCGGAAAGTTCCAATCAATCACAAGACACAACGATAATCCGTAATCCCGAATACGATGCAAGTGTTCGACCCAATCACAATCGTTCCATTAGCGTCACACAACCGTCTGTAATACCACGACTAGACAAATTCTCTCCCACCGAAACGAAGGACATGCTCGTTTGCTTTCTGTTTACGATAAAACATCTATCACCCGACCAAATGTCTATCTGGTGGCAGAATTGCACAGAAAGTGAAACTGTGTCGTTTTTCACGGTGCTGGAGATGTGCCTCTTCTACTTCCGTTATGTCGGAAAGAAGAACATAGCCTTCAATGAGAAAAACAAAGAGATAAAAGTCAGAGCGACTAAGGCCAGCACACTACCTGCTCGAATGGTGCCACCAACTTCAGAGTCTGTTAGTAACCTGCCCGATACGTGTACGTTAACCCACGTTCAAAACCGAGAATGTCTCCTAGAAGAAACGAACAGATCTGCTCAGGCCCTACAAGAATCCAATTTTGCCACAGAGGTCGGACTTACAATTCTGGATTGCATGGGTCTGTACACACTTCAGTTCCGTGATAAAATGCTGGATGGCCTAGTCCTACCGAAACTGCTGCGAGTCTATTTAAAATTCCTACAATTGGGACAATCGGAAACACTGTCCAAACATGTTTTCGCGTCTCTACGGGCGTTCATCAACAATTTCTCACCAGCTCTGTTCAAGGGTAATGCAATACTTTGCGGTCAGTTGGTCTATGAATTGTTAAAGTGCTGTGACAGTCGCTTGGCAACTCTGCGACAAGAATCCTGCGCAGTTCTGTATCTTCTTATGCGAAGTAATTTTGAGTTTAGTGGACGAAAAGGTCTGACAAGAGTCCATTTGCAAGTTATCATATCCGTTTCCCAAATGCTTGGAAATGTTATCGGCTTGAATAACGCGAGGTTCCAAGAGTCTCTGTCTCTTATCAACAGTTACGCAACTAGTGACAAAGCAATGAGAGGAACTGGCTTTCCGATGGAAGTTAAAGATCTCACGAAGCGCGTGAGAACGGTGCTAATGGCTACGGCTCAAATGCAGGCTCACCACATGGATGCAGTTAGGTTGTTAGAATTGCAATATTCATTGGCTAATTCATATGCTTCCACACCGGAATTACGACACACCTGGCTCGTTACGATGGGTCGCAATCATGAACAGAATGGCAACTTTTCCGAGGCAGCTTGTTGCAATTTACACATCGCCGCTCTAATGGCGGAATATTTAAAGCTACGTGGCGGAGGTTTCATCAAATGGGGTGCAGAGTCATTCGATCGTATATCGAGCAACATATCGCGGGATGAAAAGGGATTGAAATTGGATAGTGGCGCTCAGGACTCACAATACACCGAACAAATGCTTTTGGATCAACTGAAGGAATGTGCTGAATATTTGGATCGTGCCGAACGTTTTGAATGTTTGGGCGAATTGTATCGGCTGATTATTCCAATCCTAGAAAATCGTCGAGACTATCTCGGTTTGGCACAATGTTATTCGCACTTAGAACAGGCGTACAACAAAGTGAGCGAATTTAATCGGTCGGGAAAACGTTTGCTTGGACGATTTTATAGAGTTGTGTTTTATGGACAGGTTTGTTGTTCGCTTTTATGAGAAAACATTTTGATTACAGATTTCTTTTCCTAGATTTACTTTGAAGAAGACAATGGGATAGAGTACGTCTACAAGGAACCAAAAATAACGTCATTGAGCGAAATTTCCCAGAGATTGCACAAACAGTATCAGGATAAGTTTGGTGCTGATTCTGTCAGACTGATTATGGATTCTTCACCTGTAAGTAAAATTGTCTTTTTATTTGACGTAATCGATGCCGAAAAAAATCACGAAAAATTGCACTGCCGCAGATGAAAAAAAAAGTCTATCGTTTACCGCCGCGCCGCCCAAAAAAAATTCCTTGCGCATTGTCCAAAGTAATTCATTGCATGAGGACACAATTTTGTAATAAGAGTCAATCTCACGAGTGTTTTTTGAGCAACAAGCTTTGAAACTGTTATTTTGACGAGTGTAGAAGTTGCATGTCCGAGCCGAAGGTCAGATATCCTACTACTCGAGTCCCCTGAGCCTTATTCGACAATAATTACGTAATATTACCGAGACTTTCAATTACCATTGTTACCGAGCTTGGAGAAACAATACGTAATCTTACCGGGTACTCTAGCGTAATATTACCGTTTCACCTCCGGCCAGTTGCAACTGGCAGCTAGTTGCGACTAGGAATTGCCAAAGGTAGCCGAATGTGACACGAAGTGCTACGAAGGTAGTAGAAGGTGACACGAAGAGCTCCGAAGGTAGTCGAAGGTGACACGAAGTGCTCCGAAAGCAGCCGAAGGTGCCACGAAGTGTTCCTAAGGTAGCCGAAGGTGACACGAAGTGTTCCGAAGGCATCCAAAGGTGACGCGAAGTGTTCCGAAGATAGCCGAAGGTGACACGAAGTGTTCCGAAGGTAGTCGAAGGTAGTCGAAGGGAATAACTCAGTCCGCTTCCAAAATTAATGATATCGCTTGAAGTGACGCTATCGCTGATAATACGCAAAAATTTGTTTGAATTAAATGTTAGCTTGTGGTCAAAGTTTTACTCTTTAAACAGAACTGTATCACTTTTTTTAAAACAAATTCACGTTGTGTTCAAAAAAATTGCGTCACAAATGGAAGACCCAAGTGGAAGACACACCACTTTACCTTTTAAGAGCTTTTTGTATGCGATGCAAACATAGTAGAGGTTAGCGGGCCGCCCGAAACTCGCCTAAAAATTCGACCCGACCGGAAACCGAATCAGTTTGTCAGGTCAGGTTTTTTGGTTCGGTCGTGTTTGAATTTTGTGGTGGAATTTTGGCTCACCTTCACTTCCATGGCGCATCATGATAATTCTTGTTCGGTATTTGTCTTGTGTCTTTTTTTAGGATACAGTTTTTCGAAGTGTTTTGACAGTTAACTGAAATATCTCATAAATCATAAAGGATTGTAATGTTAACTACAGGACCAACAGGATCAAGTCTTGTGGGTAAAATGAGACTTTTCAACGTGGACTTGGTACTCTCAACCCAAGTCAAATACCTTGGGGTTATACTGGAAACCGGACATGACAAAATACGTAACGTGGTCTTAGACCCGATTTTTACCATGCTCAGGGATAGGAAGAAACCGTTAATCGACTTCACGAGGCGATTTAACGCCAAGTATACTGCCAGGGAAGACTGGCTGGAGGGCTGGCCTACTTATCTGCCCAGAAGTGGTATAGTCAGATCTAAGACTTTAGAAGGAGCTGGAGCCGGAGTGTACGCTCCAGAGACCGGAGAGGACAAATCTTTCCATTTGGGTGGATTTGCTAACGTTCCACAGGCAGAAATCTTTGGAGCGCTAATGAGGTCCCAAACTGATAAATCTAAAATATTAACTATAATTACTTATTATTCGGTGGCTCTGCCCCCTCAACCCCGCGCCTGCAGCGAACTTGGATACGGGAATATTCCCCCTAGATCCCCTTTTCGGGGACTGCCGCCCCTCGACACGCTTTTTATTTTTCCATTATGTTTATGTCCTGATTACATGGTTATAGAACAGGACAGGAGACAGGTGGTCAGGGACATACGTGTTTTCAGGGGTTTCACTTTTGGTTCTGACCACTACTTTTTGGGTACCCATCTGTCGGTTGGGAAACTCTGTCAGACTAAAAGGAAGAAGGTGGTAAGTCGCAAATTTCGTGTGGGCAAATTTAGGGAAGAGGCAGTAAGGTCTCGTTTTATGGCAAAATTCGCCGAAGGGTTTGAGGGGCTTCCAGCTGACTGCGGGGACATTGGGACTGAGTGGGCGAATTTTAAGAAATTTATCTTGGGTGCGGCTGAGGAATGTCTGGGCAGTGTCACTAGCGGGGGTCGAAACAAAAAAACGGGTTGGTGGAACGCCGATATCAGGGATGTTGTATTGGAAAAAAGGAAACTTTACTTGATCTGATTACAGGACAGGACGGCGGAGAAGTGGGATGCTTACAAGGCTTGTAGTAAACTGGTTAAGGATCTAGTCATTGAAGCGAAGGACAGGGAGGGGAAGAAGTTTGGGGAGGAATTGGAAAAGGCAGGTCGAGGCAGGGGTAAGAAATTTTGGTCGATGATTAAGGACATTAGGCGCGGTGGCGTGAAAGAAGGATGTAGTAGCATTTTAGATAAAGGCGGCGAGTTAATTACAGATAAGGGTGAAGTCTTGAAGACTTGGCGGGATTACTTTCAGGATTTATTTACATCTGTCAATCTGGTAGAAGAAAATGGGAGGGAGGCGGGTCCTAGCTTGGAGGTGGAGGAGGAAATTACACTGGATGAGGTGTCCCGGAAGGTCGGCAGATTAAGGGCAGGAAAATCCGCAGGGGTGGATGAAATTAGGACAGAATTTATTAAATATAGCGGATCAGGTGGGATCCAATGGCTTTGTAGGATTTTCAATTTGGCCATGAGGTCTTCTACGGTACCTGCAGACTGGAGCTTCGGTGTTATTGCTCCAATTTATAAGAAGGGCAACCGTAAGGTTTGCAGTAATTACAGGGGGATATCGCTCTTGAGCGTGGTAGGTAAGGTGTACGCGAGTGTAATTGTTGACCGGGTTAGGAACATATTTGAAGGTGTACTGGATGAGATTCAGGGTGGTTTCAGGCCTCTGAGGGGGTGTCAGGATCAGATTTTCTGCCTCAGGCAGACTATCGAAAAGCTTTATGAAAAGAACAGGGACTTGTATCTATGCTTCATCGACTTGGAGAAGGCATTCGACCGGGTACCAAGGCAGAAGTTGTTCGGGGTTCTTAGCGAGTACGGTATCAATGGGGGCTTACTGCGTGCCATTAAGAGTATTTACTCAGAAAGCAGGGCAGCGGTAAGGATAGACGGCGAAATTAGCGAGTCTTTCGAGGTTAAAGAGGGCGTTCGTCAGGTTTGTTGTCTTTCCCCGCTTCTGTTCATAATTTTCATGGACAAAATCATCAAGCAGGCGAACTTGCAGGGAAATGTCAAGGTGGGTGAGGTAATAATGAAAATTCTGGCCTATGCGGATGACTTGATTCTGTTGGCAGATAGTACCGCGGAGTTACAGGGTGGGATTGACTGCCTGAATGCTGCATGTGAGGAGTATGGGATGAAGATAAGTGTAGGGAAAACTAAGGTTATGCATATAGGCAAATCTCGGAAGGAGATAGCTTGCAATTTAAATGGGGAGGAGCTGGAGCAGGTTTCTGAATTCAAGTACTTAGGAACCATTTTTTCAGAGGATGGCAAGTTGGTTAGGGAATTTGAGGAAAGGAGGAAAATGGGAAACGCGGTGGCCAGTCAGTTGAGGTCGCACGTGTTCAACAAGAAGGAATTAAGTAGCGGAACGAAGTTAGCTATTCACAGGTCAATATTCCGGCCGACGATTCTGTATGGTAGTGAGAGTTGGGTGGATTGCGGATATCTAGTGCATGACCTGGCGGTTTCTGATATGAGGGTTCTTAGGAATATAGCGACAGTTAATAGGAGGGAGCAGTGGGATAATCATATCAGGAACGACGACATTAGGGAAAACTTAGGGATTGCGTCAGTGGAAGAGGAAGCAAGGGCCAGTCGTCTACGTTGGTTTGGGCACGTTCAAAGGATGGGTAATAACAGGTTACCAAAAAGGATCTTGGGTGCACAGGTCCCGGGTGTTAGGCCAAGGAGTAGACCAAGGAGAAGGTTTATAGACTCAATTAAATCAGATTTAGAAGTTAGGGGACTTTCTCTGGGCGAACAAACCATCTCCTTGGCAGGCGATAGAAGAGCATGGAGGACGATAGTTCACCATTCTGGGGTTGTGACATAAAGACCTCACACCGGAGGGTAATAATGGTCTATAAAGTTTGATGATGATGTTTATGTCCTGCGGCGCAGCAGTATAAGCAAAAATGTGATTCGTATAAGGAAACTGCCGCTGATGAGAAAAATACAACTTCGTTCATATTTCGTCCGGATCTTCCAGATTTTTACGCCTCCGGTCTTTTACGCCTCTGGATTTTTCGTCCGGATTTTGACGCCTCCGGATTTTGAAGCGACACCTTGAATTTTTTATTTCGGATCGGGTTCGCCTTGGAAAAAAAGGTTGACCCGGGCCAGTTCGGGAATTCATTTCTTCCAGTGTCCACGTGGTACGGAAAGGAAAAATATTAAAATTCTAAAATTTACTTTGGGGCAGGGAGACATAAATTCATTCAAATGTACAAACACGTTGGTTAGAGCGAGACAGACTCTTTTCAACGCTTTCGTATATTTGAATGAATTTATGATTCCCAACCCCAAAACAAATTTTAGAAATTTATACAAAAACACGAGTCTAATATTTTTGAATTCCGTACCCCGTGGACACTGGAAAAACTGAATTTCCGACCCGACCCCGGGTTCCACACACTTCTAAAACATAGTAAACATTCTTTCGTTCGCAAACTGCTCTTCGTTATATTCTTATCGACGTGAATGCTTTCAGGTGAATACATCTACATTGGATCCCAAATTGGCTTACCTTCAAATAAGTCACGTCATACCATACTTCTGTAAAGACGAACTAGAATCTCGCCAAAATGAGTTTGAGGTAACGCAAAACTCTTACAGTGAAAGCGAATAGATAATCAAAGTATTTTCCTTTACAAATTAGCAAAACCATGATGTCGATACATTCATGTTCGAAACTCCATTTACCAAGAACGGCACAGCTCGCGGTTCTGTAGAGGAACAGTGGAAACGACGAACAATCCTCAGAAGTAACTGATTGTCTTGTCCACAAAAGTGCAATTTTAATAATTGAACATATTTCAGCCCTGTATTCCTTTCCGTATGTTCTTCAACGGATCGCTGTGAAAGACAAACAATTCGTTGAACTAACACCGATCGAGGTCGCTGTGGATGAGATGCAAAACCGTGTATCCGAATTGGAAGAAGTTGTACTCCCACCGATCGATGTCAAAAAGTTACAGTTGAGACTACAAGGCAGTGTCGCCGTACAAGTCAATGCAGGTCCACTAGCATATGCGACAGCGTTTCTCGAACCGGAGCGATCCACAAAGTATCCCAGTGATAAGGTAGAGGATTTGAAAGAAGTATTCAGGTATTTTTTTGACGCACTGAAACTCTTGAGCGTGGAAATAATTTCTTTCATTTTGTAGAGAATTCGTTTGCATTTGTAATACAGCGCTTCAGGTGAATGGACGGATGATCTCATCCGATCAACGGGAATATCATTCAGTCTTGCAGGATAACTACATGAAACTTTGTACCGCACTGACTGAACTGCTAAATGAGTCGTTTCTACCAGTTGATGAAGCAAACAGCGCACATCGCAATTCTATCGCATTATTTAGTGCAATAAGCGGTGCTCCGAGTAACTCTAGTACAGCATAGATATTACAATTAAACTTTATGGTCCAGGACTGAGATTTTATAAAATCGTTTGAATGAACGGTAGCATAGTGAAACTATGAATCTTAGCTTATAGGCAAATATAGGCAAACGTTAGATAATTATCAAATGCGCATTTATAATCGACAGACCTCATTTACAAACATATATGTAAAAGCTTGAATATTGTGTCTACTGTCTACAACATGGTCGTACTTGGCCGAAGCGCACGATGAGCGAGCTTCGGTTTTGTCGAGTGGTCGACTTACTTTGTTAAGTTTGATTAATGTTTGCGTTTTTGTGTGAGGGTTGGTTGGGTTCATCAGTTAACCCACGACAGATAATACAGAGTTTCTGCCTGAGAATCGATTAAAATGTTACGTTTTGGCATTACGCAAAAATGTTTGACTTACCACCCGAGTAATTGACTAGCCGTGGTGCAACAATGTCACGATGCCATGTTGTGCTTCTATGTTGACAGATTGTATGTATTTTTATGTTATTTCAAAATTAAAGCACAATTTTGTAACGGAAGTTGAAACTAAATCTACATTTACGAGAAAATTTACTGGAATTTTTAGACAATTTTTATATAAAAAATTATATTGAATTAATGTAGTGGTTTCGAAGAGAAATGGTACGGCATTTTGTACATACCTAGGACTAGGAGACAAATAAATTAATGAATTCACGAAAATTGCTTTTTATTTCTTTTTTTATTTACCAGTAGATGGGGTATCTTACTTACTTAACTGACACTTCAACCCTTTAAGGGTATGGGCCTTCTCCAACAGGGCCTATCCGCAGGTAACGTCTCCCAGCTGGATACTCCCACAGTTTTTAAGTCTGCTAGAGCTGCATGATTGAATCGTCTGCGCCATCGGTTCTGGCCCAAATATTGTCCGCAGTACTTTTCTTTCCAACGTGTGCAGCGATTGTTCGTCTTTCTGTGTCAAGCACCACGACTCATAACCATACGTAACTACCGGTCTGATCATAGATTTGTATATTGTGCATTTTGAATTTCAACTTACTGACTTGGAATACAAGGCTTTCAGAAGGCTGTAATAACTCCGGTTGCCCAGAATTACTCGGCTCTCAATTTCGACGCGATGTCGTTATTAGTGTTCAGCTCCGATCCAAGGTATACGAATTTGTTGACCATTTTGAATGTGTGTATGTCGATCGTTACGGTTTCCTCCTGGTGTCGATTCAAAGGCAGGATGATCATATATTCCGTTTTTGCGTCATTAACTTTCAACCCAAGGTCGGTACCTTGTCTCTAACAACTTCCATATTTCGTCCAAGTATGTCCAGGTCATCTTCGAAACCGAGCAACTGACTGGACTTGGTGAAAATGATGCCGCTGGAGTCTATGTCCATGGTACGCACAGCTGCTTCAAGGGTCAGATTAAAAAACAGCGTCGTGAGAGGATATCCCTCAATGTCGAAAATCTCTGATAGTTGATTACGGATCCTTACTAGGCTATCAGCTCCGTTCAGTGTCAACTTGGTTAGCGATATCAGTTTGTTGGGAATTCCAAGCTTCTCCATGACTCTTCTGATAATACTGTCATATGCTGCCTTGGAATAAACGAAAACAAATGGTGTATTTCAATATTGTACTCCTCGCACTTCTCCAAGATCTGTCTGATATTAAACAGCTGGTCCAATGTTGAACGACCTACACGAAATACACCTTGGTATTCACCTACAGAGTTTTCCATGTATGAATCAAGGCACTGGTAAAGAATATTTGCAAATATCTTGTAAGCAATATTCAGCAGAGCGATGCCTCGAAAATGGCCACTATCTAATTTGTCTCCTTTTTTACATGTACGACAAAGTATGCTGGTGTTCCACTCTTCCGGTAACTTCTCGACATTCCATATAAGCGCGATGAGCTCGTGCATTTCCATTCATAGCGCGTTGCCGCCGATCTTGAAAAGTTCACCGGGAACATTTTCTATCCCCGGGGCTTTGAAATTTCTGAACCTACACAAACACAACAGAGTCCAACAGCAACACCACCAAATGTCTCCTGAACAAATCACGTAAAGTCATGCAATCATTGGTTGAACTATTAACAGGACGCTGCAAGGTCAATAAATACGTGAACAGAATGGGTATGGCGGAGAGTAGTCTATGCAAATTATGTAAGACAGTGCACCACCAGTTTGAAAACGTCTTTTTACGCATGGATTCACCGATGTGAATATCAAGTGGTATCCTTAAGTCAATATCTTCTAGTTACGGCACTGAAGAGCAACGATATTATAAGCATCTCAGATTATGGGTAATTTCAGAAGGAATCAACATCCAGACCTTATAAATTTCGACAATGCGTTTAGCACTCAAATTTTGTGCGAAACTCGGCACAATTACTTTAACTGAGGAATGGGTAATTGAGTTTAGCATTAAAACATTTTTTCATATATTTCCTATTTTCGAGCACAGCAGTGATCGTTAGACCTATCCAAAAATGTATGGGAAAATTATGGTTGTCGAAAAGTTGTAGGCTTAGCCCGGAAAACGGTGCCAAATGTTCCCCTGGGAACCGATGCTCAAAAAAGCGATTTAGGGAGTGCTCAAATCGAAAAACTGAAAAAAATCGTCGAAAATGGAGTAAATTTCAGATTTGTCCACTTTAGACAAATTTAATGTTCCAGATCGATGTTGAAAGCAAATGTTCAGCCAAGTTTTGGTATTTTAGATCAAAACAGTCCAGAAAACACGGTGAACATGTCTATAGGGTCGTCTGGGCTCCAAGCAGCTGTGGAGTCTCACTCAAAGGCCAAGGTGGTGGCTGGCAGTGTTGGAGCTCGTTGGAAAGCTTCTGCATAGGTATCTCATTGTTTATATAAGGGAAATGTAGGCCTAGGGTAGGACTAAAAAATATCCCAAAATGGTGTCTCTAGGTGTAGAGATGTAAAAAATTTGAACACCTGACCTCTTATAGGGTGGTGCAATTTTGTTTAGGCTGTTTTTTCCAAAAATATTTTCGAATTCGACAGGTTTTCCCTTCTGAAAAACTTCTTAGATTGATGAAACTTAGAAAAATATTTTTTTAGAATTTTCCGAAAGTGTTCGAAAGGTCGCGAACTTGCAAAACAGGCTTTTTTGGCCATTTTGTATTTGTATTTGTATTTTAGAGACTCCACTAACAGCTTCTTACAGCCAATAACAAGTGTTGTCTGGACCACCGGGTTAACGTGACTTCCGAACCACGTCTCAGAGTAATGCCAATGTAGCGTCTTTGTTATTATGCAATTACTCCAAGAATTGTTAGGCGCTTGATTATTATCTCGCCTAAATGTAGGCTTAGATATTTCGTGCACAAATTCGTCG